>ML260502.1:0-28489 GCA_005239495.1 Nicotiana undulata | reverse complement strand
GGTTACTATATTTGACAACGATCGCTTACATTCTTTTAAGGTGTAAATTGAGCGTATCAAGAGGTGCAGAGACAGTTGATTCTGGTGGAACAGAAGTAGAGGAGCCCCAAAATATAAGCAATGATCCACAGGAATTGGAATCCAAAGCATAGGAAAAACAGTCCACTATAGAAGTTACTGCAGCAAAGGCTACTGTTCTATTGGAACCTGGGAAATTGAAAATCTTGAAGAAAGGTTAAGATCATCCCAATATTCCAAAGTTTAAGAAACAATCAAATGTGATCTCAACAGGAATACAAGATGAAAAGAATGGAAGTGAAGAAGAGGATAGAACAGGAAAGGACATGGACAAAGAATCAACTACTAAGAATTTCATGAATGCTGCAAAAAAAGGAGATCTTTCACCTAGGCACATACATAGTGCAAAATCAGCAACAAAAGGGAGAAAAAAGCAACAAAAATACATAGTAGCAGCCCCACCTACAGGGGTCCAAACAAGGAGGACACTATCAAAATCTGGTAATCGTTGATGGATGCACTCATCTGGAACATCAGGTCAGTTAACACACAACAAGCCTTTGAAAGGCTAACCAAAATGCACAGACAAAAGCACTATGAATTCATTGGCTTGATGGAACCTAAGCAGCAAGCAAAGAAGTTAGAGAGGTACATGAGCAAAATTTGATTTGCACAGGCTATTTCAAATATTTCTAACAAAATCCGGGCTTTCATTGATGATGTGTATGATGTAACTGTCATGTATAACATGGTGCAACAGCTAACCCTTAGACTATTTCACACTGAATCTCATGTGGAACTAGTTCTAACATTGGTGTATGCAAAATGTGATTCTATTAAAAGGATTGAACTGTGGGATTCACTTTATGCTATGAAGTACCTTGGCTTGTAGGGGGTGATTTCAATGTAATATGGGATGAAGAAGAGAAATTTGGGGGTCTACTTGTGTCACTGAATGAAATTGATGACTTCAGACACTGCATAAACACCTGCAATTTAACTGATCTTGGATTTAAAGGCAGCATCTTTACATGGTCGAATGGCCGGACAGAGGATGACTGTATATTCAAAAGGCTAGACAGTTGTTTGGCCAACGAGGAATTTCAACAAACTTTCCCAGGTATTGAGGTTCAACACCTGCCAAAGATTGGGTCAGATCACAGTCCAATGCAGCTTAAATGTGACATAGAGACCCCACCAATAAAGAAACATTTCAGATTTTTAAATTTTTGGGTGGAACATGAATCATTTAAAGAAGTGGTAATGAAAAACTGGAAGGTGGACTCCCATGCTAATCCTTATACCACTTTCAACCACAAGCTTAAGAAGGTGAAGAAGGCTCTTTCACAGTGGAGAAAATCAACTTTTGGGGATATATTTCAGAAGATAGCTAGCATGGAGGAAGTTGTTTTAGTTCATGAGGTTGAGTTTGAAGCCAATCCTTCTAAGATGAACATGGAGAGATTGCAATGAGTACAAGCAGAGTTGATCAAGGTGTTAGCATTGGAGGAGAAATATTGGAAATAGAAGGCAAGGATGACTTGGTTCAAGGAGGGTGACAGAAATACTGAATTTTTTCATATTCAAGTTAAAGGAAGAAGGAAGAGGTTACAACTTAATAGAATACAAAATAGTCAAGGAATGTGGATTGAAGAGGATGAAGAAATAGCAGCTGAGGCCATCAGATTCTTTGAGGAACAATTTACAGAAACAACTAACCCCTCATCCTTTGAGATTATAGACCATATTCCTAATCTGATTCACATAGAGCAAAGTTCAGAGATAACAAAGCAACCAACCAAGAAGGAGGTGAAGCTGACTGTATTTGGCCTCAATGGTGACAGTGCTGGAGGACCAGATGGAATGACAGGAAAAGTTTTCCAGTCATGCTGGGATATTGTTGGTGATGACATGTTTGATATGGTGCGTGCATTCTTTAATGGACATGATTTGCCCAAGAGCATTACACACACTAATTTAGTACTGCTACCTAAGAAAAAATATGTCTGCACTTTCTCTAATGTAAGGCCTATAAGCCTCAACAACTTTTCAAACAAGGTGATCTCGAGGGTGATTCATGATAGATTGGTGAGGCTGCTTCCAAGTTTGATATCTGAAGAGCAATCTGGTTTTGTAAAGGGCAGGAGCATAGTGGAAAACATTTTGCTCGCACAGGAAATTATGACAGACATGAGACTTAGAACCAAAGCTGGACCTAATGTCATTCTGAAATTAGATATGACCAAGGCGTATGATCGTTTATCATGGCTTTTTCTGACTAAGGTCCTAAGGAAAATGGGCTTCAATGAAGTGTTCATAGGCATGATATTTGGAATTGTATCGAACAACTGGTATTCTATCCTAATAAATGGCCAAGCTCATGGTTTTTTCAAATCCTTACGTGGAGTAAAGCAAGGAGATCCCTTATTTCCTGCATTGTTTATCCTAGCAGTAGAAGCTTTATCGAGAGGTCTCAATGCATTGCATCACTATAGGCAGTTTCGTGGCTTTGGACTTCCCAAGTGGAGTCCAAAAATCAATCATCTTGCATATGTAGATGATACAATCATATTTGCCTCATCTGATGCACCTCTCTCATGCTAATTATGGAGGTCCTTAAGTCCTATGAAGCTGCATCAGGGCAGTTGGTGAATAAGGCAAAGTCATCTGTTTATATTCATCACTTAGCAGATGTTGAAGTGGGGAACAATGTGGAAAGAATCACAGGGATGAAGAGACAAGAATTTCCTATTGTCTACCTAGGCTGCCCTATTTTCTACTCTACGAGAAAAATGGAATTCTATCAGCCTATGATCACAAAGGTTCTAGACAGATTGCAATCATGGAAGGGTAAATTATTATCTGTAGGTGGAAGGGTAGTGCTCATTGCCAATGTTTTACAAAGTATGCCTATACATCTACTATCAGCTGTCAATCCTCCAAAATATGTGATAAATAGGCTGCACAAGATTTTTGCTAAGTTTTTTTGGAGCAACTCAGTAGGTGGACCATCTAGACATTGGGCCTCTTGGAACACTCTTTTCATGCCATGTGAAGGGGGGGGGGGGATTGGCTTTAGATCATTGCATGATGTTGCCAAAGCTCTATTCTGCAAACTATGATGGAACTACAGGACAAAGCCAAGCTTATGGAGTTCTTTCATGTCTCAAAAGTACTGCAAGAAAATAAATACTGTGATTGTCCCATTGAGAAGGGGTTCACATATATGGAGAAAAATGTTGGAGTGTAGGGACCTTATTGAACACCAAATCATTTGGAAACCAAAGATGGGATCCTCATTGTTTTGGTATGACAACTGGATAGGGTTAGGGGCTCTATATTTTATATTTCCACATGACTTTGGAATTGATGAAAATGTCCACAATGTAAGGGATGCGATTGAGGATGGAGAATGGAATGTGGACAGATTATTTGAAATCCTACCAGAAGAATATGCATTTCACATCATTGAAAACATCAAGCCACCCATGAACATGGAGGTGCTTGATACACCTTATTGGATGCTGGAATCAAAGGGCTACTTCAGTGTAAAGACAACATGGGAATACCTTAGAAGAAGAGATGAACCAAGGACAACATACATAATGATTTGGGTAAAAGGCTTTCCATTTAAGATTTCTTTTTTTTAATGTGGAAAGTGTGGAAGGCTAAGCTTCCTTTGGATGAAATCATGAGAAGGATTGGATACTCTATGCCCTCTAAATGCTGGTGCTGTTTAGAACCCAAGGAAGAGTCTCTGCAACATTTATTCTTCACATCATACGCAGCTAGGACAATGTGGTTATATTTCCTATCGAGGGCAGGAATAAATGTGGAGGGGATTACAATGCACCAAGTAATCACTAAGTGCTGGACTGCTTCAGTATGTGCAAGGCTAAAACCAATTATGCAGGCTCTTCCTTCATGTATAGTATGGGAACTGTGGAAAAGGAGGAACAATATGAAGTATGGGGACCCAGTGTCAACAAGCAGGGTAATATACCAGGTTTCCTCAAACCTTCAAGCATTGGTGAAAGTAAGAAAACTTGGGATTAATGTGGCCTTACAGGTGGAGTGCACTGATTGATATGATGGAAAAATATACCCCAAAGCTAAATGTGAACAAAGTTTTGTGGGAATTCCCTAATGAAGGGTGGCTAAAGGTCAATATTGATGGGGCCTCAAGGGGAAATCCTGGCAGGAGCTCAATTGGTTACTGTGTGAGAGATGAGAAGGGTGACCTAATATGGGTAGTAGGCAAGGTGATTGAAGACACAACAAACACAGATGCTGAGGCACAGACAATGGTGGAGGCATTGATATTCTGCAGGTCTCAGCAATACTCTAACATATGGATTCAAACAGACTCCATGCTGATAAAGAGGATCATGATTGGTGAATGAGAGACACCATGGAACATTGTTGAACAGGTTGAGAAGATGAAGCAATTAATGGGTGGGGGAAACTATACAGTGACTCACATTTATAGAGAAGGTAACAAATTGGCAGATCACTTGGCCAATTATGCTCTCAATCATGGTGATGTTGAATGTCAAGAATTCTGGCAACTTGATATACAAGGAAGAAGGATTATCAATAAGGACAACCTGAAATGCCCAAGTATAAGGGTGAAGGTGGCCTGGAGTTGAGGATTCAGGAGAGTAGAATGAGCAGGAGGCATGGCAAATAAATCGATCAACATATTCATAGCCTATGGGTGGAGAACATGAAAATCATTTTTTTAACTAACTTCGTGTTCTTTTTTGCAGGTATGAATAATATGTCAATGTCCTATGCTGCAATTGGTACTTTTATAGTGGTATTAGTGCTATGCACTCATTCCATAGGGACACTAATTAAGCTAGGCATTGACTTAAAAACAAGGAGTTCATCATGTTATTGGTCTAGTTGTGCAGTTCAAAAGGTCATTCCACAATAAAAAAAGGAGGTCAGGAAACACAAAAGGGACAAGGAGGTGAATGTAGGGAAACATATAATGAAGGATGAAAAGAAAGAGCTAAAGGAAGCATTTTCCAGAATGTTTAATCGAACTGGACAGAAGGAGTATAAAGGAACTAGAAAAGGGTGGGGTACAGGAAGCCAAGCAGTTATAGGGAGTATAAAAGAAGGCACAAGGGGGAGTTGTGAACCAAGCATTAGGAGAAGGCAGCAACAAGCACAGGGACATTTCAAATGGAAGTTGCCCAGAATGTCTAAGAGAAATGGGCAACATGGTGAAGCATGGAGATATGATAGATCACATGCATGTGCTAAGGCAAGAATGGAAAGCAAGGGACCACTGCCTAGAATGCTCAATCGAATTAGGCAATATGGAACAATGAGATTTATTCATCGAGGGGACTTAGGAAAAGATTGTAACAAGGAGGACATGGGTAGTACATGCAAAGAGGCATCTCATGATCACCATGTACAAATCCTTAGGGATGAGTACATGGTGGTTGTAATTTTTACTAACTTTGTTTTCTTTTTTGCAGGAGATGTTACTGTACCCATACCTTGTCACCAATTACGACTTCTAAGGGTGGTATTAGTACTATGTACTCATTCCCTAGAAGAAGGAAAGGTGACATGCACAAGTATGGGAATCATATGCTGAAAAAGGTCAAAGGGTGACCATTATAAACATGGTAGTTGTATGTGCGTTATAATTGAGGTATATTTCGAATGGATCTTCACACAACACAACCTACCATCATGTGGAAAGTCACTCAGGACAAGGACCCCCATGAGATCAAAGGGGATAGCAAGCTACACTGGAGGCAAAAACACCAATGCTGGAATGACATTACTTTCAGCACGCCTCATTTGGTTGGGTGATACGGGCTTACATAAAGCTCAAAGGGGTAACACCCTTACATGGAAATCCATAACCCTCACACAGGAAGACCCCCAAGAAACAACCACACGAAACCCTAAAAGGAAGACATCCAAAATTGGAAGTAAAAGCAGTGATCCACTCTACACTGAGATGCTTAATTCCCAGTTTTGGCACTTAGGGACATGGAAATTAGGGAGAGCAGACCAACAAAATGAGACACAACACATAAGTAAAGAGGTAAATAAGGATAGAAGATGGATCAACATAGTAAGAATCAAAGCTGGAAGTACCAAACACTGGATTTACAAGGATGAACTCTGGTGCTCTACGTGGAACACTGGTGCTCCAGTTCATGCTTGGCAAACGAACAATGGGAGATATGTTTGGTACATTGGATACACATGGAAAAGAGGGGCAGTGCATTCATGGACAACTCATACACATGAATTACATGCACATTCCTCAGCTAATGTTAGGCTAGTTTTTATTTTATTTAAGTTTCATATTCGTAGTAGTAAAACAATGTGTAATATTAAGTTTGAGTATCCTATACTCAAATTTAATTATAGGGTAGAAGTAGCTTACATTGTCTACAATCCTACTTGGTGTGGGAGAACACTATACTTTGTTTTTTATGCTTTTATATAAATAAAAACTAGCTCTAGGCCCTGCCTAGTGGATGAATTAAAAAATAAATCCCCATCATCCTCTTCGTCTAGAAACCCTTCTCAGAAACCCTCTCAAACAAAAATCCTCTTCAATGGTCAAACATCCTAAGAACCCCTCTGCTTCTACTAGGAAAAGCACTCACTCCATAGCTAAACCCTCTTCTCAACCTCCAGAACAAGTAGACCTATGGTCAGACCACTCTGAAGGTTTTGCCTCTTCTCAGGCCGACTTATTTGACCATTCTCACGCCTTAAGAGAATTTTTTTTAGGTAAAAGACCTATTGAAGAAACCCCTATTTCGTTCACTCCAAAGAAATCCAAAACAACCCTAGAGTCAGACCTAAATTTCTGGGATTCTCCAAATAGGGATTTCTTTATCGCCTTGAAAGACAAGCCTATTGCTCATGGGAGGGTAGTCAACCTTGATGACATGGAAGCCCTAAATTGTAAGGTAAAATATCTCTTCGTCTATCAAGGATGGTCAAAGTTCTTCTCTATTCCTCCGCCCAAAGTCTATGAACCCCTGGTAAGATTGTTCTATGCAAATCTTTGATCTGGTAAGCCTGATAAGTTGGAGTCCTTAGTGCTAGGAAAGAGTATTGTTCTTGATTGTGCCATGTTTGATTCAATTTTTCAGTGCAAGTGTTCTGGTTTTTCTATGCTTTTCAAAAACTCCTGGCCTGATGATTTTGAAATTTGTTTTGATTAAGCTAAAAAGTGCATTGCTGAGTGTCCTTCCGATTACCTTCCTAACTAGTTAGGTCCTAGTGATGTGAGTTTCGAAACCCGTGTTCTAGACCATATCGTTGCAACCTCTTTACTCCCTCGTACCGGTTCTTTCTCCACTTTCTCTCTAAGGGACACCTTCTTAGAGCGTGTTTGGATGAGCTTATTTTAAGTGACTTTTAAGCTAAAATTCATAAGTTAGGAATTCTAGCTTTTAGCTTTTGGCTTATTTTTGTCATTTTAGCTTAAAAATAAGTGTCTAAAAGCATTTGTTACTTTATCCAAACACTACAAAATGACTTAAAAGCTATTTTAGCTTAAAAGCACTTAAAATTAGCCAATCCAAACGGGCTCTTAGTCTATTGTCTTGTGACTAAACTCAAAATCAAGCTGTCCTCCTAGGTTATCAATTTTATAATTGAGAGTGCTGAAGATCCCACTAGGGTACCCTATGGAATGGCAATTACTCACCTTCTATAAGCCCACAATATTTTTATCTCTGAATATCCCTCCATCTTGGTTTCAAAATCTTATAATTCCAGAGCATTTGTGAGTATGGAGTATATGTGTATGAAGGCCTCATGGGTTAAGAAACAAGAGGGTGAAGTCTAGCCTGCTCAGACCGATTCGAAATACAAACCTTCTGCTTCCCTTCCTGGCCACAGTGATCCTGATATTTCTGAAAAGCTCCATGCCATTGTTAATCAACTATTTGAAATAAAGGATATTCTCTATACCACTCAGTCAACTGTTGGTGACATTCATGCCATCTCCAAGGAGACGGGGTTTGATGTGTCCAAAATTTGAGTTGCAGTTCTCAGGGTAAGGGAAAATGCCGTTAAGGCATTCAAAGAGATTCATGACAGGTTTGATGGAATTAGTGTTTCAGCCACTGCTAGCTTTAATCAAATGAAGGAGGCGATTTGCAATACTCTTACATATTTTCTGCGCCGTTAATGTGGAAGTTTAAGACAATTTTTTTGTTTTTGTTTTGTTATGATATTTTTGGACTGGATGCCCAATCAATAGATGATACTTTTATTTTTTTTAAACTATAACTCTGCAAGCATATTCTTCTATAAATCCTGTTTTGTCTTGTATTCCCTCTTTGATGATGTCAAAAAGGGGAAGAAAAGATATATGTAATAATACAGGTACAATACAGAACAAGTCGACTAAAGTACAGGTTAGCACCTCGATATATCTTGAGGGGGAGTCATGAAGAATAAGTCGACTACGACACTTTCTAAGGGGGAGTCATGGAGTCAGGGATCTTGCAGAAGCAGTCGACTACCAGAGCCTAGAAGTAGTCGACTACCAGAGCCTCTTACTGAGGGGGAGTAAAATACATGGAAGTCAACTGGTGTTTATGCATATATTATTTTGTCATCATCAAAAAGGGGAAGATTGTTAGAACTGATTTTAATGATGAAAATAATATATATGTTCTATGTGTAGGCACTCCTGAACACGCTCAAGATTGAAGGGATAAATCAGACAAGATAAAATATTGCATCCAAGATTGACGGAATCAGTGAAGAATGACGAAATAACTTGAGGCTAGATTGAAGTAATCAAATCAATCAAGAATATCGAAGATATGGAAGTAAATCAATCAAACAGGCTAAATCCGGAAAGACCAAGATTCTAGGAAGATATCCGACGCCATCAAAGGAAGTCATCAACGTCTCTCATCAGCCATAGCCGTTGCAGAATAACCTTATTCTTGGAAAGAATCAATTTCTTTCCAAGGATCATATCTCTTGGGTTGGCAAATCTCTTTAGAAATCAAGTCTTTCACAAAGTATTTAAACCCGTTCTTGTATCTTAGAAGATATACTTTGATCGAACCAATTACCCTCTCTTTGGTCTACAACATACAAACATTGTAGCTCCTCTAGATCTGCTATGTAACAACTTAGAGAAGAAAGAGAGAAAGCCACTAGTGAGGCATTGTATCAAAGAGAAACGAGTGTCATTGAAACTGAGACATCAGTGTAATCTACACCACTCATTGTGTACTCGAGAATCACATTCATTGAAAGAGAACACCCTTGCAACCCAAAAAGACTGGACTAGGATTCACATTGAATCCGAACCAGTATAAAATTCCGGTGTTTTTAATTCCTGCAATTTACTTCTGCTTTTATATTCTGTTGCTTTATTATCTCGCTATCATAATTAATCGATTACTTGCAAAACTAGTCAACTCATAAAGAATAAAATTAAAAATAATCAATTCACCCCCTCTTGCATTTTCAGAAGTTGCTGTGTTGTGGAACTTGTTAATGGGAAGACTTTTAGTGTTCTCTTCTTCTACTTATTTTTCGATTCTTTGGTCCGAGAAAACAGCCTTCCCTTGATCAAATTGTGAATTAATTTAATGTTACGCTCCATAATGTTCAAACTTTAGGAATAAAGAGTCTCAGAATGAACTGTATATATATTGTTATCATGTTGATATGCTAGCTCCTTTAATTTGGTAGTAGGCAATAAATCTAGATTATTTAAATTGAGACATAAATGTAGAATAGCTCCTATAACAGAACTATGATTGCAAAGATAGGGAAAAAGGAAAAAGAAGTATTAAGAGAGGTAAATTAGTAGAGGACTTTGTACGAGCAAAATCTAAAATTTAGAGAAGAAGAGAAGCAGTGGGTAGAAGCAGTAGACAATGGAAGGACAACAGGGAAAGAATCACATATTTTACTTCTTCCAAAATAAATAGAGAATATTATACTCAAGAAAATGTTTATTACAAAACTTTGAAACTTCAATCATGTTTGATTCATACTGTAGGGAAGTAGCAAGGTTACCAAGGCAGTTGTGCAGTTAACACACAAGTTAGGCTATCGATTTTTTGCTTCTTATTAGCAGAAGTACTGACGGAATATAAATTGGACTGAATTTCTAGAAAATAACTGCAGATTCAAATTTCTATTTTAGTAAAAAACATTTAAGGGAGAAAAGAAGTATTTGACAGATGGGAAACCAAATGCCTACCAAGTTCTACATCCTATGTTATTTGGTGTCACAATAGGAGAATGTGTTGTATTCTTTTAATATGTTCTAGCTTGTCATCGTAATAGAAAGAGGGCTATAATTTTATCACTTGAAAATTTGGAAGTCCAAATGAAACAAAGTTATTGAACTTTTGATAAAAATGGAGTCTTTTTCGGCTATTTCCAGTATAAATTTGTTCTTTGTCACGACCCAAAAATCCAAACCCGTTGTAATGGCGCCTATCGATGGTACTAGGCAAGCTGATTTTCAAAATACTTCCAATATTTCACAAAAGTATAAATTAAAGATTTTTATAAGATAGAGTTTTCGTGAAAACATGAGTGAAAATCAAAGTAAAGTGCGGAAAAATAGCCTCAAACATCAGGGTGTCACCAAGTCATGAGCATCTAAACAACCAGTTTAAGAAATAGTGTTACAAGAGTTTGTGTCAAAATACCAATACAGAAAATAAAAGGTAACAAGGAAGGAGAGACAAGGATTGCGAACGCCGATAACTACCTCGTGAATCTCCGATACTCAACCACACACGAGATCAACGTCCTACGTGACCGAAAACACGTGGATCTGCACATGAAGTGTAGGGTGTAGCTTGAATAATAAATAAAGAACTGAAAGGTAGTGGCGAGCTATACAGTTACAGTTCATTTCATAAATTTCAGCAATGAAAGTAGACACGATTCAATTCCGGTAGTTTAAATCAAGTAAATTTTACATTACCAAGTTCAGGGTAAATCAGATACAATATTTTCCAGAGTTTCAAAACAATGATATAAATTAGCTAAGTGCAGAAACAACGGAAAACAAGTGCAACCTCTCAGGGTATTGATCACTCAAGCTCTCAATAGCTCAAACACTCGGCTCTCAGCCCTCAATGCTCACACTCAATAGGTACCTGCGCTCACTAGGGGTGTTCAGACTCCGGAGGGGCTCCTTCAGATCAAGCGCTATATCGCTGCGGCATGCAACCCGATCCAATATATAGATAGCCATAAGACGCGTGAATCGTGAAACCCGATCCATAATATATAAATATCCATAAGGCTTGTTGCAGCGTGCAACCCGATCCATATATATAAGCCCTCAGGCTTGTTGCGCCATGCAACCCGATCTATATACACTCACATAGCTCACAGCTCGACACTCAGGCCCTATCTCAATCACCAACCTCTCCAGTCTCTCGGGCCCTCAGAAATCATACAAGTTAGCCCAAAAAGAGATAATAACAAGCATCAACAAGAAAACAAGGGGAGACATGTGTTACGTAAGTAAAACTGTGACTGAGTATTAAACAACAAATAACAGCTAATTCAACAAGTATATGACCACTGCGGGTCCCAACAGTAGTGTCATATGGCTTAAGCATGATTCTAGCATGAATTACAGTCAAATTTCCATAAAACAGAGGGAACATATAGTTAACAATAAGCTATTAAACTTTAAAGTTTCACGAGACGGGCCAAATCACAATCCCTCACGGTGCACGCCCACACGCCCATCACCTAGAATGTGTGTCACCTCCCAAAATAATCAGATCATACAAAATTCTGGGGTTTCATACCCTCAGGACCAAATTTAAAAATGTTAGTTACCTTGAACCATGCAAAAATCCTACTCCGAAATGCCTTTGCCTCTCAAATCAGTCTCCAAACGCCCTGAATCTAGCCACAAGCAGTACGATACAATTAACATAGGTTAAAGGAATCAATTCTGTAAGAAAAAATGAAACTATAGGCCAAAATCCAAAATCGATTGAATCCCCGCCCTCGAGTCCATGGCTCGAAATCCGACAAAGGTCACAAAACCCGGAAGCCCATTCACTCACGAGTCTAACCATACAAAATTTATCAAATCCGACACCATTTGGTCATCCAAATCCACAAAATTCACTCTCCAATTCTCTAGCCCAAAACCCCCAAGTTTTATCTCAAAATCTCACCAACTAGGTGCAAAATCAGTGGGGAAACATCATTATTGAAGATAAATGGACACAAGGAGCTTACCTCATTAATCACTTCAAAATTCTCCAAAATCCGAGTTCAAGGTGGTGAAAAATCTCGAAGTCCCGTATTTATATGTTCTGCCCAAGCCTTTCGCACATGCGGCCTCCCATCCGCACCTGCAAAACCACTTATGTGGTTACTCCTTCCCTTCTGCGAAAACCACTTAAACCAGTGGGCTCGCACCTGCGCTCCAGGTCTCACACCTGCGGAGTGGCTTATGTGGCCCTTTGTCCGCTTCTACGGAAATGCCCAAACCTTCCATCGTCGCCTTTGCGGGCTCGCAGATGCGCATCCTCTCTCGCACCTGCGCCCCCTGTCCTTCCTAGACTTTCCTGATCCTGTGGCGCTCCTCTTTGCTTCTGCGGGATCGCACCTGCGATGCGGCTTCCACAGGTGCGATTACACCAGCTGAGTCCAAACTTCAGCAGTCTTCCAACTTCAAACTTGGTCCATTAACTACCTAAAATCAACTCGAGGCCCTCGGGACCTCAACCAAACATACCTACACGTCTTATAACCTAATACGAACTTAGTCAAACCCTCAAATCACCCAAAACAACATAAAAAATACGGATTACACATAGATTCAAGCCTAATAAACTTTGAAACTTCCAAATTCTACAGACGACACCAAAACTTATCAAACCACGTCCGATTGACCTCAAATTTTTCACAGAAGTCATAAATGACACCACGAACCTACTACAATTTATAGAAATCTAATCCGACCCTGATATCAAAAGTTCCACTCTCGGTCAAATTTTCAAAAATTACAACTTTCGCCAATCCAAGCCTGATTCTACTATGACCCTCCAAATCATATTCCGGACACGCCCTTAAGTTCAAAATACCTAACGGAGCTAATAGAACCCTCAAAATTCAAATTCGAGGTCGTTCACACACAAGTCAAAATCTGACCGACTTTTCCAACTTAAGCTTCCAATTAAGAGACCAAGTGTCTCAATTCATTTTGAAATCACTCCGGATCCGAACCAACCAACCCGATAAGTCATATAGCAGTTGTAGAATAGAAAAAAGCAAAAAGTGGGGGAATGGGGCTACAACTCTTGAAACGATCGGCCGACTTGTTACATTCTTGGTCTATGATATTATTTCTAACATTAGTTATTCGATTATGAAACTGGATTCCCATATGGTAGTTTCATCACAAATAGGAAAAATTTACGAGACCAATGAACAATAATTGAGTAATATGTGTTTTTATTCATCTTATTCAATTTGTTTCTGATTTTGCTTTATTGGGTTCTTGGCTAGATAGGAGTTCTAGGCTGGGGGAGAGTTTGTCATTTCGAACGCGATGTATTGGATGCGAACGCGATAATGTGGACAACTAGGCTTTCACGAACACGACCTGGTCACACAAACACGACCTGGGCACGCGAACGCGAACGCGATGAAGGTCGGGCCTCGTTTTAAATCGGGATTTTGCTCATTTTACTCATCTATCTTGCTTGGGAGATTTGGAGGATCAATTTCCATCATCAATCTTGGGGTAAGTTATTTCTACACATTGTGAGTTAAATTCACGGATTATATATGGATTTAAACATGAAAATTAGGAGAAATTGTGAAGATTTTGAAGAAAACCTAGAAATTGTAATTTTGAATTCTGACCACGAAACTGGACATGAAATCGGCAATAAATTATATTTTTAAATTGGAGGCATTATGGGTAATGTCTATCTTGGAAAATTTTGGAACCCAGGCACGTGGGACTGGGGGTTGACTTTGTTGACCTTTCGAGCTGAATTGAGAGTTGTTATAAATTAATTAATTAGGAGTGTTGGAGTATATTTTTATTGGTTTGCATGTTGTTTGGCTAGCTTCGGATCGTTTGGCTTCGAATTGAGGAGTTAGAGAGGCACTGGAGCGGATTATTGGAACTTCAGAGCGAGGTAAGTCTCATGTCTAATTTTGTGAGGAGGAAACCACTCCGTAGGTATCAAGATTGTTACATGCTACTGGGTGATACATATGCGCGAGGTGAAGAGAGTCCGTACGTAGCTAAAAGCATGTTTATGTCCGGGTAGACGTAGGACTTTATCATGTAATACCTGAATTATTGAACTAATCTTGCTAGCTTAATTAAGTTAATTTATAATTGAAATTTCTTTAAGAATATATTAGGCTGAGCTTTATCTCTTTGAGTTATTTGGCAAGATATTTGATAGACGGTAAAAGTCCTGTTTACTTTATGCTCCTGTACCTATGTTGTAAACATGTGACACACAATCTGATAAGTTTTTTCCTTTCCTGTGGATCAGGCCGAACGCCTTGGTAGTATATGTATTTATATGGGATGCATCCAAGGATCGGGCCGTACAAGATCGGCAGTTTATGTACAAGACTATATGGATCAAACCGAACAACCTCGACATAATTCGTGCGTAAAATCTCTAAGAGTCTGAATACCCACGAGATTACCCTCTTAATTAAACTTGGGATCACACAAATATTTTTATTATGACCTGAGATCAGATATCTAATTGATGGTTCATATTTGTTGAGATACCATGTGGGCCTTGGGAACATTTAAATGATAATTTTGTTAGCGGGTTTCGTTATGTACTATTTTTCGCATTCAATGGAAAAATAATATTCATCCATCAGGGAAAAAAGGGACAATGAAATAACTTCATCCAAAAAATACAAATCCCACCCTTGAAATTTTATTCTATTGATCATGTTGTATTTCATTCTTATTTAGGATTCTTGCATTTTATTTATTGGACTACTAGTAAGCGTAGATGTTGACCCCCCATCATAACTTTTTCGGGGTTAGGCTAGATACTTACTGGGTACGTGTTGAATTACGTACCTATGCTACACTTCTATACTAAATGTGCAGGATCTGACAGGTTCATTTGATGGTCATCTTGGGGCGTAGGCGCAACTATTGAAGGGACTTTATGGTGAGTTGCATTCCATGCTACATGTCGCAGCCCACAGAGTCTCTATTTTATTTATTTACTTTATCATGCCAAATTTTATATTCCAAATAAATGTTGTACTATTATTATGGCACTCCTTAGTAGACGCTCATGCATATGTGACACCAGATGTTTGGGATATTCAAGTTGATGTTAATGGTTTTGCTTTAGTATTGCCGTATTTGTATTTTATATCTTACTAATATTGTATGTATCCATAATTTTAAATGTATTAAATTTTTATTTAATAAAACTTGTGATTTAAAAAGTAATAAAATGATTAATTACTTAGATGGTGTAACGATCCGACCGGTCGTTTTGTGTATTCGGACCCCGATCCCCCAAATAATACTTCCCGTAGCAGCTTATCGTGATTTGTGACTTGCGGGGACGGGTGGTTCGGGATTTGGAAGTGTTTCTAATAGCATAGGAAACTTTGGTTCCTTAAGGTTGGCTTTTAAGGCCAAGTTTGACTTCGGTCAATATTTTGAGTAAACGACCTCGGAATCGAGTTTTGACGATTCCAGTAGCTTCGTATAATGACTTCGGACTTGTACGTATGTACGGAATGAGTTTTGGATGACCCGGGAGGGTTTCGACGCCAGATAGAGAAATAGAGTTTCCTTAAGTTTGAAATTTGGTTTGAAACGTGATTTTTTGTTATCGAGGTCCGAACGGAATTCCAAGACCGGGAATAGTTCCGTTATGTGATTCATGACTTGCCTGCAAAATTTGGAGTCATTCCGAGTAGTATAGGTCGGTTCGGCGCATTGAAACCATATTCAAGAACTTAGAAATTCTTAAGTTTGATCCTAGGGGTTTTGAGGGGTTATTTTGAGATTTAGCGTTGTTCCGGGTGTTCCGGAGGCTCGAGCTAGTCCGTATTATGATTTAGGTTTTGTTGGTATAATTGGACGGGGTCTCGGGTGGGCCCAGATGCCTCCCAGACACCACACGAGGCCAAAAACCAGCTGACAATGCAGCTGGTGCACCTGATCTGGTGAGACCGCAGGTGCGGTTGCCCAGCTGCAGGTACGGGACCGCTCTTGCAGTCCCAGCCTCGCAGGTGCGGGAATTCCGCAGGAGCGGAACTGCAGGTGCGGTATCCAGCTTTGCAGGTGCGGGCCCAGCCTTTCCCGTCCAACTCCGCAGGTGCTAGCCCAGCTCGCAGGCGCGAGACCGCAGGTGCGGTCCTCGAGCCGCAGGTGCGGAACCCCTGTAGGCCATGCAGTGTATTTTCATTTAAACACGGGATTTCCTTCATTCCTTCAATTTTTCACCTCCATTGAAGACTTGAGAGTTTGGGAAGAACTCTCCACCACCTAGCTACTAAGAGGTAAGTAAATTCTACTAAAATGTTAGATTATTACACCAAACCCTAGGTAGATTAACATCTCAGTAGTGGAAATCATAGGGGATAGAGTGAAAACCTAGGGTTGATGAACTTTAGGGAATTTCACCACTTTTCTACCATGAAATCATATAAAAATTACATATTAATGACCCTTAGGCCATGGGTGAGTATTATCTTCGGAAATTTCCGGAAACCGAGCATGTGGGCCCGGGGGTGTATTTTGGGATTTCTTCAAGAATAGTGAATTTACTAAATAAGTAGGAGAATTTCCATACCTTGAGCATGCATTGACATATTTATATATCATTTGATTAGTTTCGAGTCCTCGGGTGTAAAGTTTGGAGTTTCGGTCGCATTCTTGGCCGGGAAGTTGATTCTACGTGAGGTGAGTCTCATTTCCAACCTTGTAAGAGGGAATTGTCCCCATAGGTAAATGTAGACGAGTGAATTTTTCCTTATGTGCGGGGGTTGCGTACGCGCAAAGTGACGAGAGTCCGTGCGTAGCTACTACCTTGTTGTGTCAGGTAGAATTTAGGATTTCACAAGCATGCCTCAATGTGCCTAACCTGTATCTGTACATGTGTTCGTGGTTGCTTATTACCCTTGAAATTAACATGAGAAATTTCGGAAGCTATGTGTAAATTTAAGTTTTTAAATCCCTGAATTTAAGAATAATCCATGATAAATTCCTGAATTTCCTGATAATTCTGTGTATGTCTACGAACACCCGTGTCGTATGTATAATTCGTGAGCGGGGTAGTCTTATATTTATGTCAACCGCGTCGCATGATCGATTCGCGAATAGGGTAATAGATGCATCTATGGTTCGTGCCGCTCGACCCTCGGCAGTGCACATTTAAATTTCTGCGTCGCTTCGGATCTGCTTATTCATATGTGTCAGCCTTATTTGCTTGTTTTCTGGATGTTCCTTGCGAGTCCTTGGATTCTCCTATATATGTGTCCACTCCTGTGGGCGATTCTGTGGTGGTAGACCGGGTCTATCGGTCTTGTGTGATCACCTTTTGTGGGTTCGAGACTAGAGCGGACCTTCTATTGCTCGACATGGTTGATTTTGAGATCATTCTGGGCATGGATTGGCTATCTCCCCATCATGCCATCTTGGATTGCCATGTTAAGATGGTTACTTTGTCCATGCCCGAGTTGCCTAGGATGGAATGGAGAGGTTCCTCATTTAGTGAAGCCAGTAGAGTTATTTCCTTCCTGAAGGCTCGACATATGGTCGAGAAGGGTTGTTTGGCGTACCTTGCTTATGTGCGGGACACCACCACCGAGCTTCCGACGATTGATTCGGTGGCAGTTGTTCGAGAGTTTGTGGATGTCTTTCCTTCGGACCTTCCGGGCATGCCTCCGGATCGAGATATCGATTTTTGTATTGATGTAGCTCCAGGCACTCAGCCTATTTCTATTCCCCGTACCGTATGGCTCCAAAGGAGTTGAAGGAGTTGAAGGAGAAGCTTGAGGAGTTGTTGGCTAAGGGGTTTATCAGGTCGAGTGTATCACCGTGGGGTGCTCCAGTTCTATTTGTAAAGAAGAAAGATGGGTATATGCGGATGTGCATTGATTACCGCCAGTTGAACAAGGTAACTATTAAGAGCAAGTATCCATTGCCGCGCATCGACGATTTGTTTGACCAGTTACAGGGTGCCAGGGTATTTTCTAAAATTGACTTGAGATTGGGGTATCATCAGCTGAAGATTCGGGCTTCAGATGTTCCGAAGACTGCTTTTCGTACGAGATATAGCCATTATGAGTTCCTAGTGATGTCCTTCGGCTTGACTAATGCCCCGACAACATTTATGGACTTGATGAACAAGGTGTTCAGACCGTATATTGATTCCTTTGTCATCTTCTTCATTGATGACATTTTGATTTACTCACGTAGCCTGGAAGAGCACGAGCAGCATTTGAGAATTGTGCTCCAGACCTTGCGAGGACAGAAGCTATATGCTAAGTTCTCCAAGTGTGATTTTTGGTTAGATTCAGTTGCATTCTTGGGGCATGTGGTATCTGGAGAGGGTATCAAGGTTGATCCTAAGAAGATTGAGGCAGTTCAGAGTTGGCCACGTCTTACTTCAGCGACAGAGATCAGGAGTTTCTTGGGTCTAGCAGGTTACTACCGGCGATTTGTGGAGGGGTTTTCATCCATTGCAGCCCCCTTGACTAGATTGACTTAG
Organism: Nicotiana undulata; assembly: GCA_005239495.1. Lineage (NCBI taxonomy): Eukaryota > Viridiplantae > Streptophyta > Magnoliopsida > Solanales > Solanaceae > Nicotiana > Nicotiana undulata. Next base: position 9,713 of record ML260502.1, on the reverse strand, counting down.
AAAAATGCTCCATTTGGTGGTCTGATGAGTGTGAGGCGAGCTTTCAGAAGCTCAAGACTGCATTGACTTCGGCACCAGTTCTAGTATTGCCTTCCGGTTCAGGGATGTATACGGTGTATTGCGACGCTTCACGCGTTGGCTTGGGGTGTGTATTAATGAAGGAAAGGAGAGTTATTGCTTATGCTTCGCGCCAGCTAAAGGTTCATGAGAAGAATTACCCTGTGCACGATTTGGAGTTGGCGGCGATTGTTCATGCTCTTAAGATTTGGAGGCATTACTTATATGGGGTGTCTTGTGAGGTGTATACGGACCACCGCAACTTGCAACACTTGTTCAAACAGAGGGATCTTAATTTGAGGCAGCGCAGGTGGCTTGAGTTACTAAAGGATTATGACATCACAATTCTCTATCATCCGAGCAAGGCGAATGTAGTAGCAGATGCTTTGAGTAGGAAGGCGGAGAGTATGGGTAGATGTGCCTATATTGCAGCAGAGGAGAGACCTCTAGCCTTGGACATTTAGTCCTTGGCCAAACGCTTGGTGAGATTAGATCTTTCAGAGCCTCGTAGAGTTCTATCTTATGTGGTTGCTCAGTCTTCTTTATTGGGGGAGATCAAGGCTCAACATTATGATGATCCGTGTTTGGCAGAACTACGAGAGACAGTGGTCCAGGGTGGTGCCAAGGAGGTTACTATTGGCGAGGATGGTGCTATGAGACTTCAGGGTCGATTGTGTGTTCCTAATGTTGATGGCTTGAGGTAGAGGATTCTTGAGGAGGCACACAGTTCGCGGTATTCTGTTCATCCTGGTGCTACGAAGATGTATCGTGATTTGAAGCAACATTTCTGGTGGAGGCGGATGAAGAGGGACATTGTGGAGTATGTGGCTAAGTGTCTTAATTGACAGCATGTTAAATATGAGCACCAGAGGCCAGGAGGCCTACTTCAGCAGATGCCCGTTCCTGAGTGGAAGTGGGAGCGCATTACTATGGACTTCGTGGTTGGGGCCTCGAACGTTGCGGAAGGTTGACGCGGTTTGGGTTATTGTGGATCGGTTGAACTAATCGGCGCATGTCATTCCTGTAGCTACTACTTATACTTCTGAGAGGCTAGCCCAGATATACATTCGAGAGATAGTCCGGTTGCACGAGGTGCCGGTGTCCATTATATCATATTGAGGTCCTCAGTTCACCTCACACTTCTGGAGATCATTGCACAGAGAGACGGGCACTCAGATTGATCTCAGCACATCATTTCATCCACAGACTGATGGTCAGTCGGAGCGTACAGTTCAGATATTGGAGGACATGCTCAGAGCATGTGTGCTTGACTTCGGAGGCCAGTGGGACCAGTTCTTGCCTTTGGCCGAGTTTGCTTACAATAATAGTTATCAGTCCAGCATCGAGATGGCTCCATTTGAGGCTTTATATGGTCAGCGATGTCGTTCTCCTATCGGGTGGTTTGAGCCTAGTGAGGCTAAGTTATATGGTGTAGACCTGGTGAGAGATGCTTTAGAGAAGGTGAAGTTAATTCAGGAGAGGTTCCGCATAGCACAGTCCAGACTGAAGAGTTACGCGGATCAGAGGGCACGTGATCTGTCATTTATGGAGGGAGATAAGGTTCTGCTGAAGGTTTCTCCGATGAAGGGTATTATGAGATTCGAGAAGAAGGGCAAGCTGAGCCCGAGGTTCATAGGTCCTTTCGAGGTGTTGAGGCGAGTTGGTGAGGTTGCTTATGAGCTTGCCTTACCTCCCAGCTTATCGGGAGTCCATCCGGTATTCCACGTATCCATGCTCCGGAGATACCACGCCGATTTCTCTCACGTTGTCGATTTCAATACTATTCAGTTGGATGAGAGGTTGGGCTACGAGGAGGAGCCAGTTGCTATTGTTGATAGACAGGACCGCCAGTTGCTATCTAAGAAAACTTCTGCTGTAAAGGTCTAGTGGCGGGCTCAGCCGGTCGAGGAGGCGACTTGGGAGTCCTAGGAGGACATGCGAAGCAGATATCCACACTTATTCAGCACTTCAGGTATGATTCTAGACCCGTTCGAGGACGAACGTTTGTTTAAGAGGTGGAGAATGTAACGACCCGACCGGTCGTTTTGCGTATTCGGACCCCGATCCCCCAAATAATACTTCCTGTAGCAGCTTATCGTGATTTGTGACTTGCGGGGACGGGTGGTTTGGGATTTGGAAGTGTTTCGAATAACATAGGAACACTTGGTTCCTTAAGGTTGGCTTTTAAGGCCAAGTTTGACTTCGGTCAACATTTTGAGTAAACGACCTCGGAATCGAGTTTCGACAATTCGAGTAGCTTTGTATGATGACTTCGGACTTGTACGTATGTCCGGAATGGGGTTTGGATGACTCGGGAGAGTTTCGACGCCAGATAGCGAAATAGAGTTTCCTTAAGTTTGAAATTTGGTTTGGAACGTGATTTTTTGTTATCAAGGTCCGAACGGAATTCCGAGACTGGGAATAGTTCCGTTATGTCATTCATGACTTGCCTGCAAAATTTGGAGTCATTCCGAGTAGTATAGGTCGGTTCGGCGCATTGAAATCGAATTCAAGAACTTAGAAATTCTTAAGTTTGATCCTAGGGGTTTTGAGGGGTGATTTTGAGATTAAGCATTGTTCCGGGTGTTCTGGAGGCTCGAGCTAGTCCGTATTATGATTTATCACTTGTTGGTATAATTGGACGGGGGCTCGGGTGGGCCCAGATGCCTCCCGGACACCACACGAGGCCAAAAACCAGCTGACAATGTAGCTGGTGCACCTGATCTGGTGTGACCGCAGGTGCGGTTGCCCAGCCACAGGTACGGGACTGCTCCTGCGGTCCCAGCCTCGCAGGTGCGGATTTAATTTCGCAGGAGCGGAATCGCAGGTGCGGTCTCTAGCTCTGCAGGTGCGGGCCCAACCTTTCCCGTCAAACTCCGCAGGTGCGAGACCGCAGGTGCGGTCCTTGAGCCGCAGGTGCGGAACCCCTGTAGGCCAGGCAGTGTATTTTCATTTAAACACGGGATTTCCTTCATTGCTTCAATTTTCACCTTCATTGAAGACTTGAGAGCTTGGGAAGAACTCTCCACCACCTAGCTACTAATAGGTAGTAAATTCTACTAAAATGTTAGATTATTACACCAAAACCTAGGTAGATTAACATCTAAGTAGTGGAAATCATAGGGGATAGAGTGAAAACCTAGGGTTGATGAACTTTAGGGAATTTCACCACTTTTCTACCATGAAATCATATAAAAATTACATATTAATGACCCTTAGGCCATGGGTGAGTATTATCTTCGGAAATTTCCGGAAAACCGAGCATGTGGGCTCGGGGGTGTATTTTGGGATTTCTTCAAGAATAGTGAATTTACTAAATAAGTAAGAGAATTTCCATACCTTGAGCATGCATTGACATATTTATATATCATTTGATTAGTTTCGCGTCCTCAGGTGTAAAGTTTGGAGTTTCGGGCGCGTTCTTGGCCGGGAAGTTGATTCTACGCGAGGTGAGTCTCCTTTCCAACCTTGTAAGAGGGAATTGTCCCCATAGGTAAATGTAAATGAGTGAATTTTGCTTATGTGCGGGGGCTACATACGCGCAAAGTGACGAGAGGTCATGTGTAGCTACTACCTTGTTGTGTCGGGTAGAATTTATGATTTCACAATCATGCCTCTATGTGCCTTACCTGTATCTGTACATGTGTTCCTGGTTGCTTATTACCCTTGAAATTAACATGAGAAATTTCGGAAGCTATGTGTAAATTTAAGTGTTTAAATCCCTGAATTTAAGAATAATCCATGATAAATTCCTGAATTTCCTGATAATTCTGTGTATGTCTACGAGCACCCGTGTCGCATGTATAATTCGTGAGCGGGGTAGCCTTATATTTATGTCAACCGCGTCGCATGATTGATTCGCGAGCGGGGTAATAAATGCATCTATGGTTTGTGCCGCTCGACCCTCGGCAGTGCACATTTAAATTTTTGCGTCGCTTTGGCCGTATGCCTCGGCATATTATATGCTATGTGCTTGATTGAGAGTCTTATTATTATTCTTAATTAAATTGTTCTGTGAGAAAGAAACTTGTGATTTCTTTAAATATTATTACTTGGCCCTTGCAGGGAGATCGTTATCTTTATATACTGATGCTTCATGTCTACTTGCTTTCCATAAATGTTATTAGTGTTTAGATTCATTAAATCATAGTATTGATGACGACCCTAGTGAGTAACACGTCTACCTCTCGTCACTACTTCTTTGAGTTTAGACGGGATACTCACTGCGTACATATTTGTTTATATGTNTTTCCATAAATGTTATTACTGTTTAGATTCATTAAATCATATTATTGATGACGACCCTAGTGAGTAACACGTCTACCTCTCGTCACTACTTCTTCGAGTTTAGACGGGATACTCACTGGGTACATATTTGTTTATATGTACTCATGCTACACTTCTGTACTTAATTGTACAGGTTCTGAGGCTGTTGCACCTGGTCACTATTCCGGTGTCCGTCATTGAGAGTACTATCTGGACCCGACTACACGGTGAGCTTCTTTTCCTGGCGTTCCTCAGCAGCACTGTGGAGTTTCTATTGTTTTTGGGATATTTCTGTCTACCCCTTTCAGACAGTTGTACATTCATTTTGATTATTTTGTATATTCCACTAGTCGCCTGTGGACTTGTGACACTAGGTCTTGGCATACGTAGTTGGTTTTCCTAGTATATCGCTATACTGTATATGTTGGCAAACAATTTTTGAGTTACTTTAAATCAATTTGCCTTACTTCCTCACTTTCATTAAAGGACTTCTTAAATTAAAACTGGGTAAGTGGTTGAGCATCTCATCTGTTTATGTAATTTCGTTAGTAACACGCGTTGGCTTGCCTGACTTCGGTGTTGGGCGCCATCACGACCTGAGTAGGAATTTGGGTCGTGACAGATGGTTCACTGTTGGCTTGCCTAACGGCGATGTTAGGGTTGTGACAACTTGGTACCAGAACACTAGGTTCACTTGGGTCTCACGAATCATGAGCGAGTCTAGTAGAGTCTTTCTGATCGATACAAAGGTTTGTACTTATCTTCATGTCACACTCCAAACTCGGGGAGCGCAACCGGCGCTCAACCGAGATAACCCGGCCGAGCAAGCCTGTGGAATACATTCTACCCAAACTTACTCAAGAATAATAGTAAACTCCAATTCATTAATTACTCGGTGAGGAGGATCAAGTAAACAACAACTCAAATTTGTCATCAGTAGTTACATCATTTATAAGTTTCAAGATACATACTCTTTCATAGTTTGATGTGAAACGTGTAATACAATTACAACATTACCAATTTAAATATCCCTATACAAACATACCACCCACGCTATGTCTACGGAGCCTCTATTAGATACAAAAGAGTACAATGATTGTGCCTGCAACAAGGCCCCAACTATACCTTAAACACCATAGACAAAGAACAAAAGATACATGATCCCGAAAAGAAGTGGGGCTCACCAAGTCTGCTGGGAAAAGGGTGTACTTCTATCACTGATCAATGCCTCCTGTTGTGGAACCACCTGCATCCAATGAAGATGCAGCGCCTCCCAGCAAAAGGGACGTTAGTACACGTGGAATAGTACTAGTATGTATAACTAAACACCTTCTCACTAGAATGAGTAATAATACAAGGAGGAACCAATATGAAATCAATAGAAGCCTCAAACAATACCAAGACATCAAGTTAAGAACCACATAAGTGTTCAAGTAAATTTCCATGTTTTAGGTTGAGATATCTTTAGTACCGATATACCATTGTTCACAATACCACCGTACTTTTACTAGGTGTCCAATCAAGACCCGATTGGATTGGCCGCCTTATGTGAGAAATTAACCACAACAAAAACCCCAATCTTTATAAAAACTGCTTTGAACGAAAAACAATTGTTCCCTTGTATTAACTCGAAAAAACTATTACATATGAAAAACAGTTACAAAATACAAGTGTATATCAAATCTGTTAAATAAAAACAGTTCCAACATGAGTTTTAGAAGATAATCAAACACATGTAAATTGTCGTGGAAGTTCAAACAAAAAAAACTTTCCTCAGAAACATTCTTTAACATGTGAAAAATTCCTATTACTCTATTGCATTATTACACCATCATGAAGTTGAGACGTCTTCCTCATTAAGTGTCAATCATAAGGGGCCTCTTTCATAAACAAAGCCTACTACAAAAAGGCTCACACTTTATATACAACACCGTGCCTACTATGAAAAGGTACGAGTGATTTCAGCATCTTCATGCAAAAACTCAGAGGTAAAACAAAAACCTCAAAAATTAAAACATGCAAAAGACAAGAGTGAAACAAAAACTCAAAGAAAAAAAGTCATACCTGCATATATTAAAAAAGAGCGGCTAAGTAAGAACTAAGTACTAACTAGTACTTAGCCGCATATAATTTATACATTAAGGTGCCCCTAATATTGTCAGTTGGGGACTTTAAAAGATTCAAATCTACCCCCGATGGAGCTGGGGGTAACCACCAATCAAATAAAAAAAAAAGAGAGGGGGTGAATCAACAACTTAATCTTCTTGAGGAGGAGGAGTGACTTCTTCACGGGCGGCAGGAGCAGGAGCAACTTGAGATGAAGAGGCGTAAGCAGCAGGAGTCTCACCTTCAAGTGAAGAGAGAGTCTGATCTTGTTGAGCCTTCTCCACGGCTTCCTTGATTTTAGCTATTTTAGCACTAAGGTCAAAGCCTTCTTGACTCATTTCCGTTAATGTGTCAAGGCGAGAATTCATGTACGCCCAACTAACATCGACATCAGCCGCCTCTTTGAGAGTTTCATAATCATTCTCCCATATCTGAAGTTCAGCTCTTAGCCCGTCCTTCTCAGCTTCAGCAGCTTCATGGGCAACCCTTAAAGGTACAATTGACTCCTCCAAAGTGTGGACTTTGTCCAAAGCATTGCGAAGATCCTCTTGAGTCCGGGTGAGTGACTGCACAAGCTCACCTGAATATTCCTCCTTCTGCCCCAACAAGTCTTTCAAACTTCTAACTTCTTCGGAGGCACGGGATAATTGCTCAGCAAACGAAGACTCAAGAATGCTCTTGTCTTTGTCCGCTTGGCTAGAAGAAGCCTTCTCCACTGCCAACTCCGCAACCACGACTCTCATCTGCCGCTCCAAGGTACATCTTTCTTCTTCTAAGGCTTCCATGTCGAGCCTCAGGCTTTCATATTGCCCCTTCCAATTCCCTGCTTCAACATGCCACTCCTTTAGCTCTTGTTCCGTGTTAGAAATTCTCTTCATGATCTCCATGTCTATAAGATTAGTCTACAAAAAATAAATTAATTAGATATGATAGATTTCATGTACAAAAACTAAATACAAGAAAAACTCATTTTACCTTCAAAGAGGAATGTACGACTTCATTAGACCATGTAAGGGCGCTATGGTTATCAAGCTTGGTCCTCTCTGCTGGGCCAATCAAAGGCTTCAGCCACATTTCAGGTTGGCCAGATTTCTTAAAAAGGCTCCTGTCAGTCGTAACCTCAATAAGCACTTGCCTCATCTCCCTGCTGGAAGACCCTACTTCTCTAACAGAAGGCACGGAAGCAGGCTGAGACAAAGGAGCCACGGGTAATGAAATTTGGGGAGAAAAAGAAGCTTCAGGCATAGAAACTTGAAGAGATGAGAAATCCACGGGCAAGGCAGTAGCAGAAGTAGTAATGGATAAAGGAGTAGAGGAAATAGCCGGAACGGACAAAGGGATTTCTCTAAAAGAAGGCAAAAACAGCCAGAGGCGTTTCATTAGCAGCAGGGCCAAAGCCTTCGCGAAATAGATGATCCACGGAATCCTGCGCAGGAGAAGAAGAAGCATCCCCGAATGTAGAAGGTCTAACATCAAGCACGGAAGACAGTTCCACGGGTATAGACTCATCGTCTAAGATCACCCTTCTTCTACGTGACCTGTGCACCAAAGTGCCCCCTTCTTCTTCTTCTTCTTCTTCTAAGGTCCTAGACCCACTAACTTTCCTCTTTGAAGAAGAGGAGCTAGTGATAATTTCCTGGGCCTGAGCCAAGGACATCTTCGGAATGGATGCAGCAGACACCCCCAAAGCAGAAAACCCTGTCGAAATAAGAAGGTTAAACAAACAAAGAAAGAGAGGCTCGAGTAAGGAAAATAAGCAAAAAACAAAAGTTTCACTTACCGTGAGTCTTAATTTTCCAACCGTACTTCCCAGAGAAGTACTTCCAAGATCTTTCCTCCAAAGGAGCAACCGATAACAGCTTTTCTACCCAATCATGGATACCGGAGACATTCTCAACAGTACCCATGATTGCTGAAAGAAGAAGAAAATAGCTACGGTGTTAATAAAACACTTAAAGCAAAGAGAAGAAAATAACAAGTGTGAGATAAAAATGTACTCACGTAAATGATTCCACTTCTCAGGAAAGGGAAGATTTTCTTGACCCACAAAACTAGCAGTGGGCACAACAACGTACCGAAGGTACCAACCTCTATCCTTGTCGTCCTCAGGGGTTACCAATACTCTTTATCTCCCAGCAGCAAGAGTGAAAACCCCTTGACGAAACAAAGTAGGAGAATAAAGATGAATAAGGTGATTGAAGGTAAAAGGAACTGAGGCCAAAGAAGCTAAACATCTAAGACACGCGACAACTCGCCACACAAGAGGACCAACTTGTCCTAAGCAAATATTGAAGAAACAAAAAAATTCGATGATGACTGGATCAATAGGAGGTCTAAATCCTAGAGTGAAAGGGTAGGTGTAAACAAACGAATGCCCCATCTTGTAAGACGTTATTCTTTGATTTCTATTTGGAATAATAATGGGAAAATCAGACACCCAAGAACATTCCCTGCGAACAAGGGGAATCAAACCTTCAACAATAAGAGCGGGATACCTATCAACACTATCAAGGGATAACGACTGGTCTATAAGGACTTGTCTATCCCTAGTGAAGGTAAACTCTGCAGGAATGATTTCTTCCACTCGTGGTTCACGAAGGGGTTCATGATGATCTTTACCCATGGACAAAGACCTGGAAGCCCTAGCTCTTGGAGAGACTAAAGAACTAGCATAAGGAAGGGGAACAATCTGGGAAGAAGAAGAGCCCCCCGAAGGAGTAGAACTTAAACTCCTCAGTCTACCACCCCTCCGACTCCGAGTCGGAACAGAAGAGGGTGTCAAATTCTCGACGTCTATTACTCTTTTAGATTGGTTCGAAGAAGACACGTTTACGAAGACAAGAAGAAATTTTTTTACAAATAAAAGAGACAAGCTAGAAAGTGTTTCGTGGAAGTAAAGGAAAGAAAAGAGGTATTTATACTTGAAGACAACCCTCAAACATGGGAATAAACAATAATGAGAAAAGTCATAATTGAAGGTGTCACTTCGTGACTGATGCAGCCTCAGAAAGCCCTAAAAGGCACCGAGTAACTACATAACCAATCCAAAGGGAACACGTGGATTGAGCATTAAATGGAAGCGACAAGCGACGCCGATGTTCAGAGAAGGATACAATGTTTCGAGGTAAAGCGGCGGCAAAATATTCTCGCCATAAATGCATATCAACTTACCAAATATTAAATCGATAAATAAATGGTAAGTGGGGGACTATCTATATTGGTAATGTCACGCCCCCAAACTAGGGGAGGCACGACTGGCACTCGATACTGTATTTGATCGAGTT
>ML260501.1:52526-80868 GCA_005239495.1 Nicotiana undulata | reverse complement strand
TGACCACGCTATCAATATCTAGCACCGGTCTGATAATCAGACGTACCAGCCTTCGGACCTGTACAATCAAGTACCGAAAAGAAAAGAAAGTGCAGCATGAGTACATATTAAATAAATATGTACCCAGTGAGTATCCCGCCTAAACTCGAAGAAGAAGTGACGAGAGGTCGACTCAATACTCACTAAGGTCCAACAGTAATAACATATGATAGAATATAATAAAATACAGTAGGCATGTCAGGAAATAAGTAACAAGTACATATCAGGAGCAGAAATCCAAACAACTACTGAACTAAATAATAAATCACTTTCAAGGGTAAGACCACCGAACGAAACAATAATCACACATTCTTAGATCCGCTGTGGTGTACAGCCCGCTCCCATAAGGTACCTTCTAAACTCGCCGTGGAGTACGACCCGATCCCATATGTATTTCGAGTATTTCTCAACACTGCCGTGGCGTACGGCCCGATCCCATATATATCACAAATACTTCTCAACACTGCCATGGCGTACGGCCCGATCCCATATATATTCAATTACGTTTCAACACTGCTGTGGCGTATGGACCGATCCCATATATATTCAATTATTTTTCAACACTGCCGTGGCGTACGACCCGATCCCATATTCATTTTAATTACTTTTCAACACTGCCGTGGCGTACGGTACGATCCCATATTCATTTCAAGTACTTACTTTCCATAACAAATTCCTTTCCATTCAACAATTTTTCCATAGCCTTAGAGGAACAATACTATGCAAAACATAATCCCATAGTACATATAGCGTCACAATGAATCATATAAAGCATTTCAAGGAAGCTTGTAAGGCATTACGAAGAAGCATATAAGGCATTACGAGGGAGCATATAAGGCATGATGTGGGCTAACTACCCGGACATAACAATAATAGCCGCTACGTACGGACTCTCGTCACTTGGCGCGTACGTAGCCCCCAAACAATTTACACATAGCATATACATCACCTATGGAGACAATTCCCTCTTACAAGGTTATAAAGGAGACTCACCTCGTTTCGAATCTACCCCTCGGACCACAATTACGCCCGAAACTCTGAACTCTACACCCAAGAACTCGCAACTAGCCAAAAGGTATACAATAATATCAATGCATGCACAAAGCGGGAAGTTATCCTAGTTATTCACTAAAAATCGCCATTCTTGAAGAATTCCCAAATTCCAACCCTGGTCCCGCATGATGAAATTCCAAAATTCTCGAAGGGATCACTCACCCAAAGCCTAAGGATCATTAATGTGTGATTTCTACTTGAATTCATGGCCTAAAATGGAAAATCACTAAATCCTCAAGAGCCCTAAAAATTACTACCTAATTCTATGATTTTAGATAATTTAGTAGGGAATTTAACTAGGAATTAATGTTTGAAACTAGTGTTAGATAGGGAATTTACTTACCTCAAGTACTAGGTTGAAGGCCCTCTTGGAAGCTCCCAAATAACACAAAGAAGAAGATAGAAAAATGGAAGAAATGACTCAATCCCGTGTTTAAATGAAATTTCATTGCCTGGCCTACAGGGGTTCCGCACCTGCGGCTCGAGGACCGCACCTGCAGTCTCGCACCTGCGAGATGGGGCTCGCACCTACGAAATTGGGCAAGAGGGGTTGGGGTCGCACCTACGGAGCTGGAGATCGCACATGCGGTTCCGCTCCAGCGGAAGAGGAACCGCACCTGCGGAACCTTCGCACCTGCGAGGCTGGGATCGCAAGAGCGGTCCTGCACCTGCGGCTAGGCAACCGCACCTGCGGTCACACCAGATCAGGTGCACCAGTTGCATCTTCAACTGGTTATTGGCCTCGTGTGGTGTCCAGGAGGCACCTGGGCCCACCCGAGCCCCCTTCCTAATATACCAAGAAGTCCTAACTAATAATACGGACTCGCTCGAGCCTTCAGAACACCCAAAACAACGCTAAATCTAATAATAACCCCTCAAAACCCCTAGGATCAAACTTAAGGATTCCTAAGTTCTTGATTTCTATAACAACGCGCCGAACCGACCTATACTACTCGGAACGACCCCAAATTTTGCAGACAAGTCATGAACGACATAACAGAACTATTCCCGATCTCAGAATTTCATTCGGACCTCGGTAACATAAAAATTCACATTCCAAATCAAATTTCAAATTCTATTAAATTTCCCAAAACTTCATTAACTCTAAATTTCTCATTTTGATCCGAAACCTGTCAAATCAAGTCCGTTTCTTACCAAATTTCACAGATAACTTAATTAACACATATTGAACCTGTTCCGGGCTCCGGAACAATAATACGGGCCCGGCAGCAAAGGTTTCACATCAAGGTTCATTTTCATAAGCCTTTATTATTTTCAGAAAATAATTTTCTTTAAAAATTCATTTCTCGGACTTAGGTCCTCGGAATTCGATTCCGGGCATACGCCCAAGTCCCATATTTTCCTACGGCCCTTCCGGGACCGTCAGATCACGGATCCGTGTCCGTTTACCAAAAATGTTGACCAAAGTTAACTTTATTCAATTATTTATCATAAATTCAACTCTTTAACCAGTTGTCACATAAAGGCTTCCCGGCTACGCGCCTTGGCTGCACACGCACATCGAGGTGAGATTAACGGAGGCTTTCGAGGCCTCGGAACACCGTCATAATTATCTTTACATAAGATGACCTTTCGGGTCATCACATAAATCCTAGGCCCGCTCGCTCAAGTCTTGGGTCTAAGGGTAGATTACAACTACCCATAACCCCACGAGTCTAGATATGTGTTTTGTGTTGAAATCCGAATCTAAATCGACTCTCAAAACCCATATTTTCGTTTTCCAAAAACATAGAAAAAAATCCCCAAAATTTCTCTTTTATTCTCATAAATTTGATGTTAAATCTCACATATAATCATGAAATATAGTCGGAAATTATTAGAATCACTTAGCCAATGATTTTCGATGAAAATCCCCTCTCCAAGTCACCTCCTACCGAGTCTAGGATTCAAAGATATAAAAAATGAGACTTAATCTCGACTTTCCAGCCCTTCTGTTCAGTTGCAGACGTCGCAATAGCGACATTGGGTTCGCAATTTCAAACCCTCAAAATTGCAAAGGAATACTTGCAAATGCGACACCTGTCAAGCCAATGAGATGTTGCAAAGGCGACATAGACTTTGCAAATGCAAAGTCTACCCTCCTCGCAAATGCGACCGAATTCTCGCAATTGCGACCTAACCAACTTACGCCTAGGCTTCGCAAATGCAAAGCAGGTATCACAAATGCGATATCTGAGTCCCCTTGTCATGTTTGCAATTGCAATGTCGGTGCTCGCAATTGCGACAAATGTAGCCCCAACCACCAGCAACTTGTATTTGAGTCCAAACCTTTTCGAAACATGTCTGAAACTCATCGAGCCCTCAAGTCTCCAAACCGAACATCCACATACGTCTAAAAATATCATACCAACTCGCTCGCGTGATAAAAACACAAAAATAACATCCAGAACTATAGAACTATTCCAAGTGCCAAAACAAAATGCATGAACTTTAAAGAAAAGTTCAAGAACCTCTAGAATTGCAACTAAGCGTTCGAACCCTATCAAACCAACTCCAAATGACACCAAATTTTGTAGAAAAGACCCATATAGAAAAAGATGCCTATTCCAAGTCCTAAAACCAAATCTGGACCTGATAGCCAAAAAGTTAACCTACGGTCAAACTTCAGAAAACTTCTAAACCTCAAATTGCCAATTTTTGGCAAAACAAGTCAAATCAACCTAGTGACCTCCGAATTCGATTTCAGGCACATGCACAAGTCCAAAATAACAATACAAAACTATCGGAGCAATCAAAACACCATTTTGTGGTCGTTTCCAAACTTTGGTCAACATTTCTAACTTAGGCTCCTAAGCCAAGAACTAAAGGGTCTAGATCAACCCAAAACCTTCCCAGAAAAAAACTAACCAACCACGCAAGACTTAAAACCACGAATACGCATGTGTGAAGCTTCAAAAGGGTAAATAGGACACATTTACACAAAATGACCAGTCTGGTTGTTACATCCTCCCCCTCTTTAAATAAATGCTCATCCTCGAACATGCATAGAGACATACCTTATGTGAAAAAAGGTGTGCTCTGCATATCCTACTTGGTCTTCCAGGTTGTCTCCTCTACTGGATGACCCCTCCTTTAAACCTTTAGCGAAGCAATGTTCTTTGACCTCAACTTTCGGACATTCCTGTCCAAGATGGCCACCGGCTCCTCAACATAAGTCAAATACTTGTCCAAATAGACTGAGCAGAAATATAATACATGAGATGGATCACCATAATACTTCTGAAGCATGGAACACCGAGTGACTTGCGGATCAACATAACTCTTCTATCTAGATTGTGATGTACGAAGCCGATCCTCAATCAACTGACTTTCTGCAAAGCATCCTGAACCAAATCAGTGCCCAACAACCTAGCCTCTCCCGGCTCAAACCAACCAACTAGAGAACGAAACTACAACCCATATAAGACCTTATATGGAGCCATCTAAATACTCGATTGGTAGCTATTGTTGTAGGAAAACTCTTCAAGTGGTAAGAACTGATCCCATGAACCCCCAAAATCTATAACATAGGCACGTAGCATATCCCCCAAGATCTGAATGGTGCGCTCGGATTGCCCGTCCATCTGGAGATGAAATGTTGTAATCAACTCAACACGTGTGCCTGACTCACGCTGCACGGCTCTCCAGATATGCAATGTAAATTGCACCCTCGATTGGATATAATGGACGGCGACACAACGTGGAGAAGAACAATCTCCCAATTAAATGTGATGGATTTCCTTGGTCATTCGACGATTAGGGCATGGCGTGATTTGACCTATAGAGACCGGTGCATTAACTGGGAATCGCTTCATCTTGGTAGCAGCCGACTACTTCACAAAATTAGTCGAAGCATCTACCTACAAGGCCGTCACAATGTGAACAAGGATCTCAAAAATAACAAAATGAATGAGAAATACTGAACGAGGAAAGATATCTTAATAATCAACAACTTCAACCTCAATGTGTTAATAGATTTCACAACTTCGATAACCCAACATGAAGGTATTCCCGCAAAATGACAAATCCAAATAAGAGCAATCCAAAAATGAAAGAGGTAACAAGATAGTAAGAGAGGTAACCACTTCAACCAAAGCATATAAGAGCAAACATAACATTAAAATATAGAACATGTGCTAATAATGTCAAATAGAGCATGTGACGGTAAATTTAACAATGAAAGAAGTAACATGTTATGACAATTTTAAATAAATGCATGGAAGAAGTCTTGAAGTCTAAGACGGTCAAACATCACATATAATCTTGTGCACACACTCATCACCTCGTGTACATGTCTTCCACTTAATTAAAATAACACAATCCTTAATCCTAAGAGGTAGTTCCCCCACACAATGTTAGGCAAGATACTTACCAAAAGTAGGACAAATCAACCCTCCCCTAAAATTTGCCTCTGTACATCTCAAATCTAACCAAAAATGACTTAATAACATCAAACAATGCAAGAGAAACCAATTACGATAGATAAACTTATGATCTTTACACAATTTCCCAAAAGTCAACAAAAGTAAATCCTGGGCTTGCTCAGTCAAATTCTGGGTCCAAGAGCAGATTACAACAACCCATAACCCCACGAGTCTATATATGTGTTTTGTTTTGAAATCCGTGTCCCAATCAACTCTCAAAACCCAAATGTTCCTTTTACAAAACATAGACAAAAATCATCAAAATGTCTCTTTTATTCTCATAAATTTGATGTTAAATCTCAGATTTAATCATGAAGTATAGTTGGAAATTGATTAGAATCACTTACCCAATGATTTTCGATGAAAATCCCCTAACCAATTCGCCTCTTACCGAGTCTAGGATTCAAAGATATAAAAAATGAGACTTAATCCCGACTTTCCAGCCCTTATGTTCAGTTGCAGATGTCGAAATAACGACATAGGGTTCGCAATTTCAAACCCTCGCAATTGAGAAGGAATACTCGCAAATGCGTCACATGTCAAGCCCAGGAGATGTTGCAAATGCGACACAAACTTTGCAAATACGAAGTCTTCTCTCCTCGCAAATGCGACCAAATGGTCGCAATTGCGACCTAACCAACTTAAGCCTAGGCTTCGCAAATGCAAAGTAGGTATCACAATTGCGATATCTGAGTACCCCTTGTCATGTTCGCAATTGAAACTCTAGTGCTCGCAACTGCGACAAATGCAGTACCAGCACACCAAAAACTTATATTTGAGTCCAAACCTTTCTGAAACACGTCTGAAACTCACCCCAGCCCTCGGGGCTCCAAACCAAACATCCACATAAGTCTAAAAATATCATACGAATTCTCTCCCATGATCAAAACACAAAAATAACATCTAGAACAATGGGGCTATTCAATGTCCCTAAACAAAATGCATGAATTTTAAAGAGAAGTTCAAGAACCTCTAGAATTGCAAACAAACGTCTGAACCCTATCAAAATAACTCCAAATGACATCAAATTTTGTAGAAAATACCCAAATAGAAAAACACACCTATTCCAAGTCCTAAAACTAAATTCTGGACTTAATAGCCAAATAATCAACCTACGGTCAAACTTGAGAAAACTTCTAAACCTCAAATTGCCATCTTTCGATAAAACAAGTCAAATCAACCTAGGGAACTTCGAATTCGATTTCAGGAACATGCCCAAGTACAAAATCACAATACAAACCTATCGGAGCCATCAAAACACCATTCTGTGGTCGTTTCCCCAAAAGTTAAACTTTGCTCAACATTTTTAACTTAGGCTTCTAATCCAAGAACCAAAGGGTCCAGATCAACCCAAAATCTTTGCGGAAAGAAACTAACCAACCCTGCAAGTCATAAAACAATGAATACGCATGTGTGAAGCATCAATAGGGGAAACATGACACATTTACACAAAATGACTAGTCTAGTTGATGCATCTTCCCCCTCTTTAAATAAAACATTCATCCTCGAGCATGCATACAGGCATACCTTATGTGACAAAAAGGTGTACTCTGCATGTCTTGCTCGGTCTTCCCGATCGCCTCCTCAACTGGATGACCCCTCCATTGAACATTTACCGGAGCAATGTTCTTTGACCTCAACTTTCGGCCTGCCTGTCCAAGATGGCAACCGGCTCCTCAACATAAGTCAAATACTTGTCTAATTAGATTGAGAAGAAATCTAATACATGAGACGGATCACCATAACACTTTCAGAGCATGGAACACCGGGTTAACTGTCGATCAACATAAATCTTCTATCTAGATTATGATGTACGAAGACGGTCCTCAATCAACTGATCCAAGGCATCCCGAACCAAATTAGTGCCCAACAACCTAGCCTCTCTGGGACCAAACCAACCAAATGGATAATGAAACTACATCCCATATAAGGCCTTATAAGGTTCCATTTGAATACTCGATTGGTAGCTATTGTTGTAGGCAATCTCTGCAAGCGGTAGGAACTGATCCTATGAACCCACGAAATCCATGACACATGCACATAGCATATCCTCCAAGATCTGAATGGCGCTCGGACTGCCCATCCATCTGGAGTTGAAATGTTGTACCCAACTAAACATGTGCGCCTTACTCACGCTGCGCGTGTCTCTAAAAATGCCTCGATTGGAGATACTGGACAGCGACACAACGTGGAGAAGAACAATCTCCCAGATATATATCTACACCAACTGCTCTAACGAATAAGTAGTCACCACTGGGATGAAATGTGCCGACTTGGTCAGCCTATCCACAATAACCCACACTATGTCAAATTTCTTCAAAGTTTGTGGAAGCCCAACAACGAAATCCATGGTAATACGTTCCCATTTTCACTCTGGACTCTCAAGCCTCTAAAGAAAACCACCCGGCCTCTAATGATCGTACTTCACCTGCTGACAGCTCAAGCACTGAGCCACATACTCCACTATGTATGTCTTCATTGTTCTCCACCAATAATGTTGCCCCATATCCTAATACATCTTAGCGGTAGCCGGATGAATGGAATACCACGAACTGTGGGCCACTTCAGGGATCAACTCATGCAACCCATCCATATTGGGCACCCATATCCGGCCTTACATCCGCAAACACCCTGTCATCATCAATAGAAACCTCCTTGGAATTGTCGTGATGTACCGTCTCCCTAAAGACAAGTATATGGGGGTCGTCATATCAGCGCTCTCTGATGTGCTCATACAAAGAAGACCGAGAAAACACACAAGCAATAATCCAGCTAGGCTCCGAAACATCCAATCTCACAACGTGATTGGCCAAATCCTGGACATCCATGGCTAGTGGCCTTGTTGCTATCGATAAATATGACAAATTGTCCATACGCTCAGCCTTCCTACTCAATGCATCAGACACCACATTGGGCTTCCCAGGATTATATTGCACGGTGATATCATAGACTTTCAACAACTCAAGCCATCTCTACTTCCACAAATTAAGGTCATTCTATTTGAACATATATTGGAGATTTAGATGGTCGGTATAGACCTCACATGGAACACCGTACATATAGTTCCTCAATATCTTCAATACGTGGACAATAGCCTCCAACTCTAGGTCATGCACAAGGTAATTCTTCTCATGAACCTTCAACTGCTGAGACGCATAAGAAATCACCCTAAATAGAGCATTGAATGCTCTTACCAACCAGAACTAACAAGAAGTAAGAAATTTAATACGAAGCACTCAAAAGGTTTAGGCTCCCTCTCATCAAGTTTTGTTTCTTTTGTGTTCGAATTCTTTCACTGCTCAAAAGCTTAAAGCTTTGGTTTTCATATGACTAAGTTAAATCTTGTTTGGTAAGCTAAAAAAAAGGAGGTCAGTATGCCTCCACCCTTTCTCCTTGAACTGTTTTATTCGAAGATCATGAACATACCGATGCCTTCCTATTGATTGTTTTCGTTTATAATGTTTGTTTTTAGTCTATAATTGTTTATTCCAGTTAATAATGACTTGTTGTTGTGGTCAGTTGTTATACTTTCATGTATCTCCAATCAATATTGATTAGGTTGTTATGTGACCTTGATGAATTTTATTCTAAATTAAATAGCTTATACGACTAAGTTCCTTAATATGCCTTAATGGCTTCATATTTGCCTAGACCTCAAATTTCTTTTAATATTCGACTGTTATCTTTATATTTATCACATTGTTCAGTATTATGTTGTTCTGTATTTGAGGTTGTTTTTTGATGACTCTAACTAGAACATACATGAAAGCACATGATTTAATCCCTCAACACTTAGTTGAATTATGTGAAGTTTGAATGTTCAAAATGCCTTTTTTTTATGTAAGTGCTTGTTAACCCTAAAGCAGCCTTTCAATCATTACTATTAAAGTCTTGTATTTGTGTTTAACTTCTAATCACATCCATAAGTCTCATTGTGTGGAATAGTTTCATTAAGGTGACTAGGTCAACTATTATGAACATTGGTAACTATCCTCGCATGTATTCTGTTAATATCAAGTCATCTCTTATAAAAGGATAGTCATCTCTGTTGTAGCTGAATGTTAACTATTTTATAAGTTGGGAGCACTCCATCATGTTTAGATATTAACCTTAAATCTGTACAACTCAACTGATCCTACTTAGTATAAGATTTCCCATGTCTTTAAGCTCCTTAATTACATTGTTTGCCTGACTATATAATGATTGAAGCTAAATCTATTTGTAAAAAGTCATTACCTTGGTTGAAATATTTATGTGTGTAGTTGAATGAAAGTTCTTCATGCATCTCTGTTTGTCCCTCATGATTTCAGGTTTCTATGCACTATCTTGAAACTGCATCCAGTTCTCTCTTTCCCTTTGAATTTGAATTGAACCTGCTTTGTGAACCCCAAGGAAACTTCTTGCTATTACTGTTTGGATACAATAACTTACTTTTATCTCAAATGAGATTAGTGTAAGAGTACATTCTTAGAGATAGATAAGTATATCAATAAATTTTAAGATAGGAAAGGCTGGTAGCATGAGGTTCTGTTATAAAACCTTAGGAGTTCATTCAAACAAATGTAGTCTTGTTGAAACATTAAGTGTGTTTTGGTGTCTCTAATGATATCTATAGAATTTTTGACCATAGTTATTTGTTTGAAACCTATGTTGACACTTACAAAGCTCCCAGTGATCTCATTAACTTGCATATGATCAAACCAAACTTGAGTTTACACAATCAGTACTTTGGTCTAATTAAGAGGCTGTAAAGGCAAATATATCTATACACATTAGTTGTTAAAGATTTGGATTACCTGCTCTTTTCTCTGATTTCATGTGTTTGGTTCATTAGTAGTAGCATGATAACATCTTTGTCCCTATATGTGTTCGAAACCTGACCTCTAAACATGTTTACTGTGTTAATCATTCACCTAGTGTTGAAATTATAGTTATGAAAATGTAGATAAAACTATTTTGTGTTCCTTATGTTATTTTATTTAGAGAAGGGTATCCTTTTGTGGTTTGGTGTTGTTATGATAATTGGTTTACATTGAAAGTGCCTCATTTGCACTTAAACATATAGGGGAAAATGAGTCGTTAGTGGTTAGGGGTATTTGGGAGTAGAGTTTAACTCTTAGTTGGGCTACTCTCCCCTGCACAAGCATTACCCTAGGCCTTGAGACCCTTCGGAACTTTGAAGTGTCGGGGGATTCAAAAGGGGGCTTTGACCTTGAGTGGAACTCTACCCTTAGCCTTTAATTTATTGACACTTATTATTCTCTTTAGGTTTAGTGTTTAATGACAACGAAAGGTTTTCGATGTAACTTATTTACCATACATAACCGCCACATTAGTATAATCTCATAAAATTTAAGTATTGTTAGTTTGTTATATTTTTTTAAGTCATTTACTTATGCATTTCATGCATGACTGAATGAACAAAATATTGTGCCTAATGATTTTCTCTTTTCAGTTTGAACATTTACGATTGTTTGGGCCTATTGTGTTCTTAAAGAACTCAGGACCAAATCCAGCATCGTTGTATTCTGGATGTTTGAAGTCAGCTGATGTCTATCTTTTCTAGTGCTGGGATAGCCTCTTTGAGGCCCAAAAAACAAAGTCCCTCCTCTCCCTTTGCTCTTACATCTTAAATCGTGTAAATAACTTAGGCAAGCCTTAAAGAACATAGGATTAAATAAAATTTGGTTAGTAGTTAATCATGAGCCATTCACATCATTTATCTGCTATGTTTTGATAACTCTTCTTGAAGATTTTGAAGCCCCAAAACATAGCTTAGAAATAGACGGCAATCCCTCTTTCAAAAGGAAAATCCATAATTGAATCGCAAGACTTACCTTCTAAAAGAAAATTGATCCATATTCGAAGAACCCAGGTGTTGTTGTTCAAATAAAAATTTTCAAACAAGTTCCTCAAGTCTAAGATTTAAAAAGGCCAAGGTACCTCTTAGTTTAGCTTTTATAATATCTTCACCTTATTAGAGTAATATGAATACCCATTCCTAAAAGACAAAGTGTTTCATAACTTAGCTTTTCTTTTCACATGTTTTCCTAAATAAAAACATCATACACATTTCTAAAACTCTTTCAAGAACATATATACCAACACTATTTTTTAAGACTCCTCTATAAGTTCATACCCTTCTAAAACTACACACCTTCTTTTTAAATATTAGGTTCAAATATATAGTAAGTCGTACCTCTTTAAACACCGGTTAAGCACAATACAAACAACTAGTGCTTTGAATTTAGTCTAAGTCCTATAGAGCTACCTCAGATAGATTCTAAGGGGTTCCTAACACCTTCTCCTTAGAAGAACAAGAACCCTTACCCATAATGTCACCGGTTAGCAGACTAATAAAGAGTATGACTTTAGTAATTAAATACGTACCCTAGTATAACTTAAAATATTAGGTGACTCTTTCATCAACAATAGAGAAACCACAAGTTGAATCTTGTTTTGACTAGTGCAAAATAGGGTGCAACAACATGGCGACTCTGCTGAGGAATCACACTTAGGTTCTGACCTTAGCAGACTTAGACTGAATTTGGAACTTAGATTTGTTTGTACATTGCTTTAACTGTATTTAATTTTCAATTACGTGCTTTCCTACCTTACTTGCTCCTTATGCTTGCTTATTACCATACATGTTATTGTTACACCTTTATTTGTTACTGCTTTATATATAGTGTCATCACATTTCCTCCTATCGAGTGTTGTCCGTGCGCTATCACACATAATGGCACGCGAGAGTTATCTTTTACACCCCTCAAAACTCTTTAGTTTCAGAGAATGGATTTATTAGGTCAACTAACATAACTTCTTATAGTCTTCAGTCCAATTCAAAAGTAGGAAATACTCTACTCTAGAAAACATAGGTCATATTGCATAAACCTTAGGTGAGTCGGTCCTTGGCATCGACACACAATTAGGAAAGCCACCCTAATGTCAATGGGCCATGCACCCAACGACATGACTTCAGTGGAAAGATGAACAAACCTGATGAGACACCTAAAGATTTGAAGAAAACTCTTACCAAAACCTTTCGTTAGCCACTTCAGAAAAGGAAATTAACCAAAACATCTCCAAGATGTGAGCTCCACATAACTTGAAGCAATGATGGAAGAATATCCATCGAGAGCACTGAGATGAGATTCAGACACACCTTGGGAGCACAGATCGCTTTGCTAAACATCTTAGCACACAGGGTGCTTACTCGCCTACTGATAGAGTTTTTGGGATCTGGCTAAGGCGGTGTTCAAGTTTGCTGATTGTGAGGTAGTGCCGACATTGGAAAAAGTTAGTAGTTTCACGGAGCTACCATTTACAAAGAGGACGCAAATACTACCAGTCACCATGCCCAGTTATAGGTCCCTAGATGCTCTGGGTATGGAAAATAGTCGAAATTCGAGAAACATCGAGGGCATATAGGTGAGCCTAAATCAATTGTTTGATAGGTTCAGACATTGGGAAAGCTATGAATGGTACTAGGGAAACTTTCAGTGTGATCAAGCGCGTGGGAGAGTTTCAGGCCCATCGCTTTTTCATTGGCACTATTGAGATAGTTGGTTTTCCCACGGAGAAGAGATCGGATCAACATCAACCTGTAACCCGTGGTTCAGGCAACATTCCATGGCAACCTCCAAGATACTCTAGTATCGATGGTGTTAGATGAGATTCTAAGGGCTTTGTCTGTGTGTGCACGAGCATATGATTTCTTAAAGGACTATAACTTGTTGTTCTAGATTTGGGCCACAGAACATTTCTTCTAGCGAGAGGCCACAATTAACTACTTTTTGGGCGTCAGAAACATGATCTGCATCCACAACGAGAGGATGAGAAATTGGGTCTCCCACATGGACAAGAAGAATGGTGAGAAATATTGACTAATATAAGTGGAGAATGGGTGAATTGGAAGTTGTCATGGTTACGAGGGAGGGAAATCCTAAGTATTCCTCAAAAATACTTCATTGAAATGATAGGACTTAAGGGCATCCAACCATATTCGCCCTTGCGGGTTCTCATACAACTCGGGTTGATCCAAGGTGTACCTCTATGGACGAGGACAAGGCTATATGAGGATGAGTACAACAGACAAATTCCAATACCAAGGATAAGAATGCTACAAGAAGAGTGGAATGATCTGGTCGCAATGCCGATGGGTCAAAACTCGTGGTGCACTCCGAAGTATTATGTCTGGATCAACAAGGAAGACGAGCTAGCATGACCAAGCACTGAGGGCATAGCCTGGCTGAAGGACCAAATGGCTGCTTTGCAAATCTACCATGAGATTCTGCCATATTACCTTATGGCTACCTCGATGCATCGTCAAGTGGTCCTAGGATCCATTGATCACATGCTGCCACCTCCTAATATAATGACCGAGTAGTGGAGTGCATACAAATAGAATCTGAGACAGAGCCGGAGGAAGATCCAGGAGAAGAATCTGGGTTCAATGATGGCAGAGAGGAGTTTGAAGAAGATCCGGAAGTAGATATGGAGGAAGAACCGGAAGAGGAAGAGGAGATAGGGAATGATTCCGAGGATGGTTACTAGAAGATTATTGATTACCCCTTTCGTCCCACTTTGTACCTTTATCCCCAATTTTGTTATTTTTCCCTAAGGGCAAGTTGTTCAAGCCCATAATGTTCTATGAATGTAAAAACAATAATGTAACCTATGTTCCACTTGTCTCAATCCAAACATTATCAATGAAAACAAAATCTGCTTCGGATGTAAATGAGTCAAATCTAATTGTTTGTCAAACATTCCCGATTTAGGCCTACCTCCAGCAATAAGAGGTCCCATGAATTCTAGGAAAACGGGCTTGCCTGAATACATGAATTAATTTCTATGTGTGATCTTTTGTTTGTATAAATGAAGAAACTAACTTTTTGTTTCTTTTTATTTCATTTCTTACTTTATTATTACTCCCCAAAGAAGAAAAAGTTGGTTTATGTCAACCCAAAATCGGCAGAACCACCATACAACTTAAGATTAAAGGGAGGAAGTACAACATATCAGGGAACTAGCACATCTGGCCATGACAACGTTTTCGCAACCACCTCGTTTCCCCTCTCTTGATTCAATTCCCGACCACTTTCTTTCCACACCATCCCAGGCCAACAACACCCTGACTTCAGTCCCACCACTCAAAGCATACCTCAAGTAACCCCTACAAACCCACCAAATCCTCCTATCCACATTACGTTCAAACGCCACAAAACCCACCAGTTAAAACCAATACAATTCACACCCCTCCTCGTGACAGAGTCACTTTTACCCTTCACTAAAATCAACACATACACGTGGCACATACCGCTACCCATGAGCGATATGTTACTCATGTATATGTCGTTTCTGAACCTACTTTTATAGTGCCTGTCATGATCATGGTGCCTTATGAGATTGACCAGTAAGCCGAAATGGAAAGGGAACCTAGGCGTAAGGAAGAGGATTCAGTGTCTGAGCAGCTACAAATCTTGAGGAAAAAAATGAAGAACCTCCAAGTTGCTCGGGGGAGTGAAATTTAGGACTACGAGGATTTGTGTATCCATCCGGATGTGGATATGCCAGTAAGGTATAAGCCTCGAAAGTTTGATATCTTTGATGGGATGGGTGATCCCCCACGCGCATTTGAGGGCATATTATGACAAGTTAGTTGGAGTGTGAAGAAACAGGAAGCTGAGGATGAAGCTGTTCATAAGAAGCCTGATAGGAGAAGCATTTATCTGGTATACTCGACAAGATCCACAAAATAGGAGGACATGGCAGGATATGGTGGAAGATTTCACGAATCGCTTTCGATTCAACACGGAGATCAACCCCGACAGGTTCGTACTGGTAAACCTGTAGAAGAAACTATCCGAGCCATTCCAAGAATATACACATCGATGGAGATCAAAATCCGCCAAGGCACAACCTCCATTGGACGACAGTGAATTGACTAAGTATTTTATCAGGGCCTAGGAAGGGATATACTTTGAAAAAATGATGGGTATGATGGGACGAAAATTCCCCAAACTGGTCAAAATGGGATTCTTAGAATAAGGTATAAAATCCGGAAAAGTACAATGCATGGTTGCACTATAAGCAACCAGCAAGACAATCCAATCAGGGTCAATCAGTAGCGGAAAGAATAAAAAAGAAAAAGTCTCAGCAGTCGTCCCTTACAATAAATCTAGCCCACATCATGGAAGCACTTCTTATTCCCCGAAAAACCATTCACCACCGCTCGCCTATGCTCCAGTATACAACACACAACCATATTACCACCCCCTCAACCTCAATATAACCCTCTTTAAGCCCGTAACAACCTGAATCTACAACGACCATATGCTCTTGTCCAAACCACCACTCATCAAAACCGACCTACTTATGCACCACACCCTTGTCTAAATTTTGAAGAGGGGGGTCCTAGAAATTATACCTCGATTGTTGAGCCTCTAGCTCAATTGTTTGAAATATTTTGGAGAGCATGATTGATACATCCAGCGGATTGAAGGGTTCATGTGTATCCCTCAAAATATTTTGATGCAACCAAAAGGTGAGTGTACTATTCAAACGTGCCCTGGCATGACACTGAAGATTTTTTTAAGCTGAAAAGTAAAATTGAAACACTGATCAAAAGAGGAGCCATTCAGTGCACTCCGACTCTGCCCAATGTGAATCGCAATCTATTGTAAAACCACCGGAATCAGGGGGTCAACATGATCACCTTGGATGAAGAATATGATTTGAAAGGAACTATTGTCACAATAGGAAATGCAGAGGCCGCAAGGATTCTACCTCAAAAGAATCTGATGATCACAGTACAAGTGAGACCCATGGTGACGGTTCAGACTTATTAGTGATAAATTGTCGCTTCTACCTAGGACGAAGAGGGTCAGGAATACAAAATTGTCCTATCGACATATCAGTAAAAGGGAAAGCCAAGATGACAGACCCCGCGGAAACCCACGGTAAAACTAGGTCAGGGAGATGCAACGCTCATGAGGATGCAAACTGAGGAAATATGGGAAGATAGCAGTTTCGAAGAAAAAATATAATAGACCCCGAGACTGCAGAATACTGAAGGAGAATGTCGACTAAAGAATACTCCATGAAGGAGCAGCTGAAAAAAACTCTGGCACAAATATCAATCATGGACTTATAAATGAGCTCCGACAGTCATAAGGATGCCCTGATGAGAGTACTAAGTGGGGTAAGTGTGCCAAGAAACACCATCAGTGAAGTGTTGGCTACAACTATTGGGAAAATTGTCGAAGAAAATATGATCACTTTCCGAAGGGATGAGCTTCCTGTCGAAGGTGTGAGTCACAACAAAGATCTACATATCACTGTTAAATGTGGGGACAACATGGTGTCGGATTACTGTTTGATGGAGGGTCAGGAGTTAACGTGTGTCCGCTCTCTACTCTACGAGAGTTGGGAATCTACCTGAGGGAAGTCAAGGAAAGCCATGTGAAGGTAAGGGATTTTGATGGTGTTTAGAAGGATGTCATTGGAGAAGTTTATTTGTCTTTGAAGATCGGACCAGCTGAATTTCCCATAGTGTTTCAAGTAATAGATGTTTCCTCTTCATACAACTTACTACTGGGAAGACCCTGGATACACATGGTAGAGGTCGTCCCTTCCACCGTACACCAATGCATGAAATCTGAGTGGGGTTTTCAAGAGATTGTGGTCCGTGGTGAATGGAGTTACTCAGCTTATTTGGAGCATACAGTCCCGTTCATTAAAGGCTAGATAGAGTTGCATTCAATATAGTAGAAATCATGCAAACCACCGAAATAGAAGAGACTGAGCAAAACATAGGAATGCAGTCGCCGTATAGATCGAAGATGCCCATGAGGGAGATGATGAAATATGGATACAGACCAGGAACCGGGCTGGGAGCCAGATCAGATGGAATTACAGAACCAATTAAGACAAATAGGTAGAAAGTAAGGGTCGGCATAGGATACCAGCCTCTGATGGGGAAAACTTGTACCTGTAGATCTGAGGAAAAAGCTTTTCTTCTAGAGCATGTTTCGGGTATGGGCTAAAGTTCAACTCTAGAATATGATATTGTCGATGGAGTGGGAAGGGTGTTCGTGACTATGATTGAAGAATGCTATGAAGAAACTGACATCATGACGCCGACTATTGGAAATGCAGAACCAGGAGAAAAATTGCGGAATTGGACCACCAACCCGTCTTTTGTTCGCTGGTCTTGGTAGTGTGGAATTCTAAAAGCTTTCTTTTGCAAAGCACACCGTCAATCGAGGCATGTACCGTGTCTGTACCTTTTTGTCCTCTGCCTCTTTGAATTCTTAGACGTTCCTATTTTGATGAAATATAAAGAATCGTCTTCTTAAAATATTGTAACTTTATTTACAGCTTCATTTATACTTAGTTTTTCTTTTTAGTAATCAAAACGATAAAAAACCACGTTCTGTTATTGGGACATGTAACCAAACTGTAGAGCGAAACAACCTAGATTATGAGGAATACAATGAGAGTATGATGCCAGACAATTTCCCGCAAGATATCGATTAGCAAGAGAGTCATAAAAAGCCTACCCTTGAAGATATAGAAGTGTTCAATCTCGAAAGCCAGGAAGACGCGAAAGAAACTTGAATCAGCATCCATCTTGAAGTAGAGTAGAAGGAAGAACTGATTGAGCTCCTCCGAAAATACATCGATGTGTTCGCATGGTCATATGATGACATGCCTAGATTATGTACTGCCATTGTCTTGCATCGACTGCCTACCAATCCTGCCAGACCGAGAATCAAGCAAAATCCTAGAATATTCAATCCCGACCTAAGTTTGAGGATAAAGGAAGAAGTAACCAAACAGATAGAGGCGAATGTAGTGAGGGTCACCAATTATCCCACCTAGTTAGAAAATGTCGTCACAGTACCCAAGAAAGATGGGAAGATCAGGATATGAGTGGATTATCGAGATCTCAACAAATCTAGGCCGAAGGACGACTTTCCTACCAAATATCCACATCCTCATCGAAAAATGTGCGAAGCATGAACTGCAGTCATTCGTGGATTATTTCGTTGGATACCACCAAATCTTGATGCACGAGGAATATGAAGAAAAGACAGCTTTCACCACCTCCTAGGGAGTATACTACTACAGAGTCATGTCGTTTGGTCTCAAGAGTGTTGGTGCCACTTACATGAGGGCCATGACGACCCTCTTTCATGACATGATTCACAAGGAGATTGAGGTATATGTGGATGACATCATCATTAAGTCTCAAATAAGTTCACAACATTTGGACGATTTGAAGAAATTATTCAAGCGCCTGCGGAGGTACAACTTGAAATTGAACCTAGCAAAATGCGCATTTAGACTCCCTGCTGGAAAATTGTTATGTTTTATCGTAAGCAGAAAATGGTTAGAATCGAACCCATCAAAGATCAAGGACATTCAAGTGTTGCCACTGCCCAAGAGTAAGAAAGATGTGATGAGTTTCCTGGGTAGACTAAATTACATTAGTCATTTCATAGCCCAGTCCATAGTAATTTACGAACCTATATTCAAGCTGTTGAAAAAGGACGCGGCGACAAAATGGACAAAAGAGTGTCAGAAAGCCTTCGACTAGATTAAGGAATATTTTTCAAATCCACCAGTGTTGGTTTTCCCCGGAGCCCGGGAAACCATTGTTATTTTATCTGTCAGTTTTGTATAATGCCTTCGGATGTGTGTTGGGACAGAACGAGAAAATTCGGATAAAGGAGCATTCCATCTACTACTTAAGTAAGAAGTTCACACCATGCAAGGCCAAATACACTTTGATAGAATGCACTTGTTTTGCTCTGGCTTAGGTTTCCAAAACATTAAGGCACTACATGTCAGCATACACTACGCATTTGATATCTCGCCTCGACCCGCTCAAGTATATCTTTAAGAAGTCGATGCCTACCGGAAAGCTAGCTAAATGGCAAGTTCTCTTCAGCGAATTTGAAATTGTGTACATAACCCAAAAGGATATAAAGGGACAAGCTTTAACTAACCACCTTGCAAAAATTCCAGTGGACAAGGATTACAAACGCGCTCACTACGTACTTTCTCGACAAAGAGGTATTGTTCGCCAGAGAAGATATTGCAAAGTCATACCCTGGATAGAGAATGTTTTTCGATGGACCAGCAAACTTCAAAGGAGTAGGAATTGAGGCAGTCCTAATTTCGGAATCTGGGCAGCACTATCCAACATCTGCAAAGATAAGATTCCCTACCAATAATATAGTTAAATACAAAGCATGCATCCTTGGGATCAGAATGGCAATTGACATGAACATCAAAGAACTTTTGGTCCTAGGGGTTTTCGATCTAATGATACACCGAGTCCAAGGGGAATGGTCTACCAAAACATCAAGATCCTTCCATACCTGCACTGTGTAAAGAAGTTATTCATAAAGTTCATGAAGATTGAGTTCAAGCATGTTCCTAGGATCCACAATGAGTTCGCTGACGCCCTTGCGACTATCATCCGTGATTCAGCATCCAGACAAGAACAACATCAAACCTATCGAGGTAGAGATCAGGGATCAACATGCCTATTGCTTTCATGTAGATGAAGAGCCAGACGATAAATCGTGGTACCACGACATCAAGAGATTCCTCAAAACAATAAAGAACCCAAAAAATGCTACTAATAGTCAGAAGCGAGCTCTTATGAGGTTGGAATCACTTTTTACTTAACATGGAAGTCTTGTATATGAGGAGGATCCCATACTTGGGTTTGTTGAGATGTGCAGATGTTGCTGAGGCAACCAGATTATTGGAAGAAATACATACAGGACCGTGCGGACCGGACCCTATATGAACGGGTTCACATTATCCAAGAAGATCGTGAGAGCTTCATACTTTTGGATGACTATATAAAATGATAGTATCCTCTATGTAGAGAAGTGTCACCTATGCCAGATTCATGGGGATTTCATCTGGGTTCCGCCTAATAAGTTGAATGTGATGGGTTTTCCTTGGTCGTTCGCCGATTGGGGCATGGACGTGATTGGACCTATAGAGCTCGCTACATCAAATGGGCATTGCTTCATCTTGGTATCCATCAACTACTTCACCAAATTAGTCGAAGAATCTACCTACAAGGTCTTCACAAAGAAGGTAGTGGCCGATTTCGTACGAAACAAAATCGTTTGCTTATTTGGAATACCTGAGTCAATCATCACTCACAATGTCGCTAACCTCAATAGCAATCTCATGAGGGAAATCTAGGAGAAGTTCACAATCGTCCACCGCAACTCCACAGCCTACAGACCACAAATGAATGGAGCAGTTGAGAGAACCAACATGAATATCAATAGATTAATGTGAAAGATAGTGGACAATCACATGCAATGGCATGAGAAAGAATCATTCACCTTACTAGGTTATTGGACCACCATGAGAACATCCACTCGGGAAACACCGTACATGTTAGTATACGACACCGAAGTTGTGATACCCATGGAGATCGAGATACCATCTTTAAGGGTCATCCAAGAGGCCAAGTTGGATAATGCAGAGTGGATACGGGTCAGACAGGAGCAACTCATGCTCATTGATGAGAAGAGAATGAATGCAGTATGCCATGGTCAGCTATATAAGAATAGGATGTCCAGTGCATTTAACAAAAGGGTGAAGCTTCGCCAGTTCACACCGGGACAAGTGGTTCTAAAGAAAATATTCCCTACCAGGAAGAATCCAAAGGAAAGTTCACACCAAATTGGCAAGGTCCTTATGTGGTTCACCGAGTGTTGTCCGGTGGAGCTCTAGTCTTGGCATAAATGGATGGAAGAGTCAACACGGAGCCCATCAACTCAAATTCAATCAAGAGATACTATGTTTGAAGGCAAACAGAGTTAGGTTTTTGTTACATCTCGCGTTTTCGTACATTAAAGTTTCGTCTTCAGTTAATCGACGTAGACTCGGGGATGAGATTATCTTGAGGTTATATGCATTTATGCGATTTATAACAAGAGATAAGCAAGTGTCGTGAAGGATAAAGGGTAAACGAATAAAAAAAGGAGTTTCGTTGAAGGTTATCGATTTTAGATAAAATACGGTTCAAGCTACAATACCTGATATTTATGGACTAATGTCATACAAGGTACCCCATGACCACGATAGTAAGGTTACATAAAGTGTATTAAAAATGAGTAGTATTTTAAGTAATTTTATATAATTCTTAATTATGTGGATAACTGGGTAATTAATAATTTTTAGTGGGAGATTAATTAAAATTTGGATAATTAAAGAATGGGATAAGATTTGCCCCCCCCCCTCCCCTCCAAACCCTACGTGGCATCAAGCCACCTTAAATATATGACTCTTAAGTCATAGGGATTATGTGGCAAGATTAAGGATATGTGGTTAAGCCACCACATAAGGTGGGGCCACATCAATTTTAACAAAAGACATCTCTAACAAAGAGAGATCATATGTAGGATGCCTCAGTCACGTTGATTTTTCCCCGTCTAAACTTCTTTCCTTAATTCATTTGTGGTTTACATTTTATGTCTTGCTTAAACAATGTGGACGTACGAAAATGTGCCATATGCATATATCCAATTTTTCTTTTATATCTTATGAACCATAAAATCTCACCAGCTTTGCATTTATTGGTATACAACCTTTTAAGTTGAAGCAAGAACAAGAAATAGTCTTATTGTGTAGTCCTAACAAAAAAATGGAACGCGTTTTTCTGAATTCCAAATGAAGGGTTCAACAAAGATTAATTTGCAATAGCAATGTTATTGCTTCGAGCATTTCGTACGAATTGTTATCTATTTTGATCTCGCTATTACGTGTTTTGTCGCGATTGGTGTGTGTTAGAGAGATTGTCAAGAAAATCGACTCAGATATGTTAAGGCTATCCCTTCTTTCTTTTGGCATGATCTATACGACACAAAAAAAACGAGCAAATGCACAACTTCCATAAATGACTCTATTCGTAAAAATGCTAGAGATATGTTTATTCTTGTTTTCCCATCAGTCTTATTATTCTATCGTCTGTTCATGGGTCTTAGAAAATACATAAGTTGATAAAGTCTATTTCATTATATTAATTAGAGGCATAATGGCCTTATGACACTCTGAAAGATTTTATTGACATACTTCTCATGCATTGCATTCATTTACATTAAACCATGACTAAATGGCGTTTTATATATATGGGAAAAGGTTACGGCATTATATACGCACCACCACCTGATCAGCTAGTATATGTTGATGATTTTGCCCGCAGTGGCCGAGATGATATGATGGGATGCCCTCATAGGCTTGATGATATTATGTACATCTATACTCATGCATGACACGACGTTTATACGCACGTGCATGACATTATAAATGTATAAGGAATTGCAAAATGATTTAGACTTACAGGCGGAGTTCCTTATTCCATGTTTCATCTATGTTTGTTATGTACTGATTTTTTATGCCTTACATACTCAGAACATTATTCGTACTGAGGCCCTATTTCTCGGGGGTTGTGTTTCATGCCCGCAGGTGCAGATAGACAAGCCTTTAGGATCCTTGATCAACGAGAGTTAGTGTGCTCCACTTGATCCGGAGTTTCTTTTGACCTTGGTACGATATGTTTGCATACATATATGGGTATGACGGGGACCAGTCCCGTCCTTGTATAGTTGTATATTCTAATAGAGGTCTGTAGACAGTTATGTATAGTTGGATAGTATGTGTCCTTGTCGGCTTCCTGTTTTGGGTATATAGTTGTCTATTTCACCCTTGCCGGCTTGCCCCACCGTATTCCGTATGTATATGTATATTGGTCTTTTGGACAGTTTTCCCTCACTTATGTTATTCATGTTTATATCTTAGACGCATGCTTAAGGATGTTAGACATATATGACTCAGGCACCCCTCGCGGCCCATCGGTTTGGGTCGTGACAAAAGTGGTATCAGAGGAGTTTGAGGGTAATGAAGGCCACTGTAACTAAGTCAATTGAGCTAGCTTCCTATAGACTTCAGGATGTTGCAGCTAATTGGTATGAGTCTTAGGAGTTGTCCAATGGTGAGTATTCCCTTCCAGCAGTATGGCAGGAGTTGACAGAGGTTTTATTCGTCATTATCTTCCACCACAGGACGAGCCAGAGTTGATAGGTTCTCGACCCTTCAGCAGGGTAACATAAGTGTGCGGGAGTATAGTCTTCAGTTTGATTCGTTGTCTAGGTATGCTCCTACTATTGTATCTAAGATGGAGGATCGGGTTCATCGGTTCGTGATGGGGTTAGATCCACATTTGCTTAACGATTGTATGTCGGTCTCACTTCAGGGTGACATGGATATTTCTTGTATTCAGGCATACGCTCAGGGTGTAGAGGAGCGTAAGCATAAGCAGAGGGGCGATCGTGAGCATGATAGGGCCCAAAATAAGAGAGCTAGATCTTCGGGTCCTTCTGGTCAATTTCGAGGTGGTCGGAGACCACAATACCCGAGGTATCCAGTCTAGCCATCGGCTGGCGCGCCCCCTCAATTTGGCGGTAAGAGATTTGATTGTTCCACATATTCAGGGCCTTGTCAAAATTCTAGGGCCTCACGTTCTTAGTATAGAGGTGAGTCAAGTCAGATGAGGCCGCCCTTGCCACGATGTGCTCAGTATGGTAAGCAGCATTTCGGGCAGTGCCGCATGAGGTTGGGTGTTTTATATACTTGTTGTTATCCGGGCCACGTTATGAGGGATTGTCCGACGAGAGGTGATGCAAACATAGCTCAGCAAGCGGGATATGTAGCTGGTTTGTAATCATCAGTATGCCCCCTGGGCAAGGTTCACAAGCACCAATCGCTCATGGTAGAGGTAGAGGCGGAGCATCTAGCTCGAGCAGTCCTCAGAACCGCATTTATGCATTAGCAGGATGACAGGATCAGGAGTCATCACCTGATGTTGTTACAGTTATATTATCAGTCTCCTCATATGATGTATATGCATTGATTGACCCAAGTTCCACCTTATCATATGTTACTCCGTTAGTTGCTAGTAAGTTTGGAATAAAACATGAATTAGTTAAGCCTTTTGAGGTGTCTACACTTGTAGGGGACTCAGTGATAGCTAAGCGAGTATATAGAGGTTGTATAATAGTAGTTCATAGTCGATCTACCGTAGAGGACCTAATCGAGTTAGATATTGTAGAATTTTATGTTATAATGGGTATGGATTGGTTGGCTTCTTGTCATGCCAACGTTGATTGTAGATCAAACATGGTCCATTTCCAGTTTCCATGGGCGCATGCTTTGGAATGGAAAGGTAATACGACATCGCCGAGAGGTAATGAGTTTCCCAATGTTATCCCCGATGAGCTTCGGGGTCTTCCGCCAGAGCGAGAAATTGAGTTTGCTATTGACCTACTATAAGATACTCATCCAATATCTATTCCTCCCTATAGAATGGCCCCCGCAGAGCTGAAAGAGTTGAAGGAACAACTAAAGGACTTGCTTGAAAAAGGCTTTATCAGACCTAGTACATCACTGTGGGGAGCACCTGTGTTATTTGTGAGGAAGAAATATGGTTCCTTATGGATGTGTATTGATTATAGACAGTTGAATAAGGTGACGATCAAGAATAAGTACCCTCTCTCGAGGATTGATCATTTATTTGATCAGTTGCAAGGTGACAAGTGTTTCTCAAAGATAGACTTGAGGTCCGGGTACCACCAGGAAAGGGTTAAGGAGAAAGATATTCCGAAGACAACATTTAGGACCAGATACGGGAACTTTGAGTTTCGTGCTATGTCGTTCAATTTGACCAATGCCCCAGCAGTATTCATGGATTTGATTAACCATGTGTTCAGACGCTTTTTAGATTTGTTCGTAATTGTATTTATTGACGATATATTGGTGTATTCTCGTTCAGAGGCTGAGCATGCAAATCATTTGCGTATTGTCTCAGAGTTCTACAAAAAGGGAAGTTGTATGCAAAATTCTCTAAATATGAATTCTTTTAGAACTCTGTAGATTTCCTTGGGCATATCATTTCGGGTGAAGGTATCCGGTTTGATACACAAAAGATTGAGGCAGTAAAGACTTGGCCTATTCCCACGACACCAACAGAGGTTTGTAGATTTCTCGGTTTGGAAGGTTATTACAGGAGATTTGTAGAGGGATTTTCTTCCCTTTCAGCACCTTTGACAAAGTTGACTCAGAAGGGAGCAAAGCTTCAAATGAATGATGCGTGCGAACGCAATTTTCAGGCATTGAAGGACAGATTAACTTCAGCACCGGTTCTAACGTTCCCAGAAGGGACCAATGGTTATGTTATCTATTATGACGCCTCGGGCATTGGGTTGGGTTGTGTACTGATGCAGCATGGTAAGGTTGTAGCTTATGCTTTTAGACAACTAAGAAAGCATGAGAGGAATTATCCGACCCACGATTTAGAGTTAGCCGTAGTGATTCATGCACTAAAGATTTGGAGGCACTACTTGTATGGAATTCATGTTGATATCTATATGGATCATAAGAGCCTCCGATATATCTTCAAGCAAAAGGAATTGAATTTACGTCAAAGAAGATGGTTGGAGCTATTTAAAGATTATGACGTTGATATTTTATACCATCCGAGGAAGGCGAACGTGGTAGTCGACGCCCTCACCGGTAGATCTATGGGTAGCCTGTCATATTTACAGCGAGAGAAGAGGGGAATAGCCCATGAGATTCATCAGCTGGCTAGTCTTGGAGTTCAGTTACTGGACTCAGGTGATATTGGAATTACTATTCAGGATACGACAACATCCTCTTTAGTAACTGAAGTGAAACGCTAGTACGAGGACCCTATGTTAGTTCATTATAGGGATATCACCCCTCAGAAGGAGAAGACACCGTTTGAAATACAGAAGATGGGGTCCTCAAATATCGAGGACGATTATGTGTCCCTAATGTTGCAGGGCTGCGTCGGTAGGTTATGGGAGAAACTCACTATTCTCGTTATTCTATCCATCCAGCAGCGACAAAGATGTATCATGATATCAAGGAAGTATATTGGTGGGACAGAATGAAAAAGGATATAGCGGAGTTTGTTGTTCAGTGCCCTAACTGTCAGCAGGTTAAGATTGAGCATCAAAAACCCGGTGGATTATTGCAGGCTATGGAGATTCTGACTTGGAAATGGGAAGTATTCAATATGGATTTCATTGTAGGCTTACCTCGTACCCAACATAAGTTCGATTCTATATGGGTGATTGTTGATAGGCTTACAAAATCAGCCCATTGTTTTCCCGTTAGGACTACATATTCCGTAGAGGATTATGCATGGCTTTATATTAAGAATATAGTACGACTGCATGGTGTCGTTGTACCTATTATCTAGGATAGAGGAACTCAATTTACAACTAACTTCTGGAGATCTTTCCAAAATGTATTGGGGACTCAGGTAAGTCTTAGTACAACATTTCATCCCCAGACAGACGAACAGGCTAAGCATCTATTCAGACACTTGAGGATATGTTACGGGCTTGTGTGATAGATTTCAAGGGTAGCTGGGATGATCATCTGCTTCTTATTGAGTTCGCATATAATAATAGCTGCCATTCCAGTATTCAGATAGCTCCATATGAAGTTATTTACGTACACAAGTGCAGGTCGCCTATAGGGTGGTTCGGTGTTGGGGAAACTACGTTAGTAGGACCAAAATTGGTAAAACAGGCAATCGAGAAAGTTAAGCTTATACAGGAAAGGCTATTAGCAGCTCAAAGCCGTCAGAAGTCTTATTCGGATAATCGATGGCGAGACTTGGAGTTTCAGGTTGAAGACTTGGTATTCCTAAAGGTAACACCGATGAAAGGCTTTATGAGGTTTGGTAAGAAAGGAAAACATAGCCCTCGGTACATTGGGCCATATAGGATCATACGCAAGGTAGGCCGGGTAGCATATGAGTTAGACTTGCCTTCTGACTTGGAGTCTGTACATCCAGTCTTTTATGTGTATATGCTCCATAAATATATCAGAGATCCTTCCAGAATTGTGTCAGTTGACGACGTTCAAGTCACAGAGAAGCTATCATATGAAGAAACTCCCATGTCTATATTAGACAGACAGGTTCGGCGATTGAGAACTAAAGACGTAGCTTCGGTGAAAGTACTTTGGAGAAACAATAATGTGGAAGAAATGACTTGGGAGGCCGAAGAAGACATGAAGTCTAGATATCCTCACTTATTTCCTCTTCCAGAGAAGGGTCCGACTGAGACATCAAACCCTTAAGATACGTGTATGGATTCATGTGTTAGTTATTGTCATTGGTCGTGTGAGGGCATTGTTGTTATTCATGATTGTGGTCCTATATGGCGTTGAATTATTGAGTTTTTACGGGAAGACTTGGTAGTAGTATTGTTACAAACGCGACTCTGCCAAAGTTTATATAAATCACGGGGAGTTAAACATTCAAGGACAAATGTTTCTAAGGGGGGAGGATGTTACATCTCGCATTTTCGTACGTTAAAGTTTCGTCTTCAGTTAATCGATGTAGACTCGGGGATAAAATTATCTTGAGGTTATACACATTTATGCTATTTATAACAAGCGATAAGTAAGTGTCGTGAATGATAAAAGGTAAACGAATCAAAGAAAATGAGTTTCGTTGAAGGTTGTCGATTTGGGAAAAAATACGGCCCGGGCTACAATACCCGACATTTATGAATTAATGCCATACAAGGTACCCCATGACCATGATAGTAAGGGTACATAAAGTAAATTAAAAGTGATTAGTATTTTAATTTGAGATAATTCTTAATTATGTGAATAATTGAGTAATTAATGATTTATAGTGAGAGATAAATTAAAATTTGGACAATT
This sequence comes from Nicotiana undulata, assembly GCA_005239495.1. Taxonomy (NCBI): domain Eukaryota; kingdom Viridiplantae; phylum Streptophyta; class Magnoliopsida; order Solanales; family Solanaceae; genus Nicotiana; species Nicotiana undulata. The sequence continues at coordinate 52,546 of ML260501.1, read as the reverse complement.
AACGAATGGGATAATATTTG
>ML260501.1:0-52500 GCA_005239495.1 Nicotiana undulata | reverse complement strand
TAACTTTTGACCCCCCCCCCCCCCCCCCCACGTGGCAACAAGATACCTTAAATATATGACTCTTAAGTCATAAGGATTATGTGGCAAGATTAAGGATATGTGATTAAGCCACCACATAAGGTGGAGCCCACATCAATTTTAACAAAAGACATCTCTAACAAAGAGAGATCATATGTAGGATGCCTCAGTCACGTAGATTTTTCCCTTTCTAAACTCCATTCCTTAATTCATTTGTGGTTTACATTTTAGGTCTTGCTTAAACAATGTGGACGCACGAAAATATGCCATATTCATATATCCACAAATTTTCTTTTATATCTTATGAACCATAAAATCTCACCAACTATGCATTTATTGGTATACAACCTTTTAAGTTGAAGCAATAACAAGAAGTAGTCTTATTGTGTAGTCCTAACAAAAAATGGAACACTATTTTCTGAATCCCAAATGATGGGCTCAACAAAGATGATTTTGCAATAGTAATGCTATTGCTTCGAGCATTTCATACAAAGTGTTCCCTATTTCGATCTCGCTATTACAAGTTTCATCGCGGTTGGCGTTTGTTAGAGGGATTGACAAGAAAATTGACTCAGGTATGTTAAGGCTATCCCTTCTTTCTTTTTTTCATGATCTATACGACACAAACGAAACGAGCAAATGCACAACTTTCATAAATGACTCTATTCGTAAAAATGCTAGAGATGTGTATATTCTTGTTTTCCCATAAGTCTTATTATTCTATCGTCTATTCATGGGTCTCAGAAAATACGTAAGTTGATAAAGTTTATTTCATGATATTAATCAGAGGAATAACCAGATGGCGTTATATACGCGTATATATATATGGGAAAAGGTTAGGGCGTTATATACGCACCACCACCTGATCAACTGGTATATGTTGATGATTTTTCCCACTGTGGCCGAGATGATATGATGGCATGCCCTTAGAGACTTGATGATGTAATGTACACATATACCCATGCATGACACGAAATTTATACGCACGTGTATGACATTATAAATATATAAGGATTTACAAAGTGATTTAGACTTACAGGCGGAGTTCCTTATTCCATGTTTCATCTATGTTTGTTATGTATTGATTTTTTATGCCTTACATACTCAGTACATTATTCGTACTAATGCCCTATTTCCCGGGACCTGCGTTTCATGCCCGCAGGTGCAGGTAGACAAGCTGACGGTCCCCCTCCTTAGGATCCTTGATCAGCGAGAGTTGGTGTGGTCCACTTGACCCGTAGCTGCTTTTGACCATGGTACAAAATGTTTGCATACATATATGGGTATGACGGGGCCCTGTCCCGTCCTTGTACAGTTGTATATTCTTATAGAGGTCTGTAGATAGTTATGTATAGTTGGATAGTATGTGGCCTTGTCGGCTGCCAGTTTTGGGTATATAGTTGTCTATAGAAGCCTTGTCGGCTCGCCCCACTGTATTCCACATGTATATGTATATATGTCAGGTTTCCCTCACGTATGTTATTCATGTTTATATCTTAGACGCATGCTTAAGGATGTTCGACATGTAGGACTCAGGCACCCGTCGCGGCCCATCTGTTTGGGTCGTGACAGTTTTGTTGTAATAGAACTACGTTCAACCATACTTCCACGGGGGGATACGTAGGCAACCCTCTTAGGGTTCGGTTTCTCTCCCTCCTTTCTTTTGTAATAGAAACCCAAATGTCATTTTGTTTGATTGTTATGGAACTACGCATACTTGATTTCCTCGGAAAGGGATATGTAGGCAATCCTCATCGGATTCAATCATCTTTTGTAATTAAACTATGCTCAAGCCCGATTTCATTTGGATACGTAGGAAGTCTAAGTCAAACTCAAACTTTTCATTTTAATCACATCATTTTGCATCTATTATAATCGAACTACGTTCAGACCTGATTCCATTTGGATATGTAGGCTGTTAGAGTCAGGCTCGGTCATCTTCATCATATTTTTATCATCATCCACGAACTACGTTCAAACCTGATTCTGTTTTGGATACGTAGAAAACTTGAAAGGGTTCGGTCATAACCTTAGGAAAACCATTAAAATGCATTAGTAAGAATTAGGACGCAGTCGCAACGGCAGGTAGCCTCATTGTCAGAAGCATCGTGGAAGATCGGCATCAATGTGCTAGAGTTTTCAAGAAGCAATGCTCGCATTTGGAGAACCTTTCGTACCATGTAATAAACCGGAACACGACATTTGCCATAAAAACAAGGATTTTAAAAAAAAATGTCTTCTAAAATACAGTAACTTGTTCCATCTACCGAACTTCGTGGCATAACCATATCAAGGGCTGGGGAAAAACCAATATTGTGGTCGACACAAACCAACCCTCCCCCCCCCCCCCACTCCCACTAAGAATTTTTCTTTGAGTGCAGGATCAATAGGACACGAGGAAATGTTGGGATTACACTGGGAAAATGACGAATTCACCACTTCCCTAGGATTATCTCCCTTCCTCCTTAATTTAAATTCTCTGGTACAACTGAAACTAATTCTTGAATCCTTTGCATGGATATCTTGGAGTCAGACCGCTAATGCGAAAAAGGCACATTGTACATAGCAACCCGTTAGCTTAACCAATCGGAGCACCTTGTACAAAATGAACCACCGGCTTCGTCAATTAAAGCCTTGTATATAGTAAATCGCCTGCTCCACCAATCGGAGCACCTTGTAAAAAACAAGTCACCAGTTTCACCAATTAGAGCCCTGTATATAGCACATTGTTAGCTCAGATGATCGGAGTGTTCTGTACAAACCAAACATTGATTTCGCCAATCGAAGCATTGTATATAGAAAACTGTTCGCTCAGTCAACATAACAATTTGCACCGCTGCTCACCACATCGGAGGCCATAATAGACAGTCGCAAATCTCGTGACCGACATTCTGTCAATCGATGGCCGCAACTTAGCTTCGCAGTGAAGAGTATCTCTTGGGCATGCCATTCTTTTCCTTTGTTATTATTTTGAAGGTTTTGACCTTTGCTCGTGCAGCTTCAGGAATGATTATGTTTTTAGTCAAATCGCTTCCAAGCGGAGATTACTTTACATATTTTTCAGTGCAAAGCTCTCCTAACAAGCGGAGACGCACTCTACAAATCCAGCTCTCCCAACAAGAGGAGTTTCACTCAACAAGTCAAGCTCTCCCAACAAGCGGAGATACTTTTTCAATACAAAACTCTCCCAACAAGAGGGTAGGCATTCTACAACTACTCCTCACATGAGGAGACTCAATGCTCTGACAACTGCGAAATGGTACACAGTCTGGCTAACAAATTGCGTCAAGTTCAAGTATACTGTCACCCTGATACCAAATAACGTCTCACAGGTAGCCAAGCATCATCATTCCTACATCATTTACATCACATCTTAATATATTCTGCATTATAATATATGGGTATGCGTGTATTTCATTTTATTTTTTTTGCAGTAACAAATATCGCAACATGGAACTCCTTCAAAGTAGCAGACCAAACTACAATGTTATGAGGGACAAAAAACTCATTAGCGGGCCAAGGATCTAAGCTCAAGTTTGAAACGGCCAGTGGAACTCCAAATTTTCAAATCTTTCAAGTCAAGCCGCAAATTCAAAAACTGTCATGAGTATCAAATATTCGGAGTCGCAGTATATGATACTGGGGCCATTCTTGCGAGCATCACTTCCTCAAAATCCTCACTACAGAACTACATGAGGCCTTATCCTTATTAAGCCCGAGATATGTAAGTAATTCAAATCCAAAATTCAGCTCCAACTTCCCCAAAATCCTCCCAGAATCTTCCTTAACTCCTAAGCCCTACAAATTATAATTTTCATTAACCTTTGTGTCATTCCTACAAAGCATGCCTAAAGTTGAGATAAAATTGGCTTTGGTTCAATTTCTTTGCCCGAAAACTCTTTCATCGTCTCTGGTCAAAGAAGGACAGTTGTTGACTGTCAATTTTGACCCTCCTTACTAAAATGAATTTATTTGTACTTGATAATTTACAATGAATGTTTTGACAGTATTTTTTATCAATAAATAATTACTTTTACAAAATTAATTAAATAATAGCTTTGAAATTAATAACCTAGTATTAGTATTATATAGGTACAAATATACTTATTTTTTTAAAGATACATGACAAAGGTTTTATAATTAATTTAACGAATTACTTCTTAAGATTTTGATTAATTAGATTATTATGTTAAAAATACAAAATTAGTGTTATAATTTAGGAAATAAAGTATTTTATAAATAATTAATTACAATAAATAGTATTATATTTGATATTTATAATTTTACTCTATTTTAGTGGAAATAATTAAGTTTATTTAAATTAATTTCAAAATTGTTAAATACTAAAAGGCTATAATTGCAATTCATAATCAAAATACAAAATGGCCACCATTTAAATTAGTTTTGTCCCAATACAATCCGGAAAATACCCAGTCCAATAAACCCTCATTTTCCACCTTGGCGATCCATGACCACCTCTGTGTGTCACGCCCCAACCTTGGGGAGCGCGACCGGAACTCAACCAAGATAACCCGGCAAAGCAAGACTATACAATACCTTCTACCCGAACTCACTCATGAATAAAGAGAAGATCTATTTTGTTAATTAGATAGTGAGGTGTTTCATGTGAACAACAACATCAATTCATTATCAGCAGTTTCATCATCTATAAGTTTCAAAATACATACACTTTCATAGTTTGATGTGGAACATGTGATGTAGTTACCAAAATTACTAGTTTGACTTTCCAAACACCGACATACCACTCGCACAATGTCTACGGATCCTCTAATAGATACAAAAGAGTACAATGATAGTGCCTACAACAAGGCCCAGGCTATACCTCAAAACATAATACATAAGGACAAAATATACACGACATTGAATGAGGTAGGGCTCACCAAGTCAGTTGGGAAGAGGGTGTACCGCTATCAACGATCAAAGTCGCCTACTTTGGAACCACCTACATCCATTAAAGATCCAGCTCCCCCGGCAAAATGGACGTTAGTACATGTGGAATAGTATTAGTATGAATGACTAAGCACCCTCTTAGTAGAACGAATGATAAAACAAGAATGAACAATCATAAAATCAATGGGAGTCTCAAACAATACCCAAAACATCAAGTTAGGAACGAGACAAGTTTTCAAGTGATTTCCATATTTTAAGTTGGGAGACCTTTAGTAGCGATATGCCACCATTTACATTTTAGATTTCAATTTCCAACACATTCACCACCATTTATGCGGTATGGCGTCCGATCACAACTCGATCGGCTAGTCCATCTCATCCGGGACATCATCCTTTTCTATCAATCACCCCATTTCATATCTCTTTCACATCTTTTTATTTCATTGGCACTAGTGATCTTTTTATTTCATTGGCACTAGTGGTCACAATTGTAATATCCCCTTTTTATGTGGCGTGTTGGACGTATTTCATATTTTATATTTCTTGCTCACCTTTTCACTTTCAACCATCATCATGGATTTCCAACAACAAGGCATTTACGTCCAAGACACTAAGTATACATATGAGCAAACAAGAATATTAAGTGCATTGAGATTTCTTACACAATTGGAATTAGCTATCATTTGAAACGCAACTTGAAGTCACAGAATTTAGTTAAGAAACCAATACTTTGAACACGTTATCAAATAGTAGTACAACTTAACAAGAGCATTTGGAATACATTTTGAACACAAAAGTCTTTTTATACAAAGTTTATTCGGAATAATCGATTCGTAATGAGTAACTTGGGACTTACAATGACATTGTGGGGTTCAATTCTAAGGGAAGAGTTTAGCCAACATACCACACTTGAGCTTCCTTGAACTCTAAAATGTTCGGAAACCTTAACAACTTCGATCTATTTCAAATATATAACAAATTGAACCAAAAATTAGGAAGATGATCATGGTTCCAACTCATTTGAGCGTTTTATCAAACACTAGGTGTGCATTAAGGTTTCAAGGACCTACCATGGTTGATTCCATCATCCACCTATTATATACCATTTTCAGCCCATAATCTTCCTACACCCCTTGATAACACATGCATGCAAGAGGAACAACTCACACACCCAAGAATTGCCTTACTAATTACCTATTTTTAGTTGAATTTCTAATTGAGGGTAAGGGTATAGAATCTTACCTCTAGGATGAAGACCTAGTGTATTTTCTTTGTTAATCTTCCAACGTTTGAGTAAGAACTGAGGAACAATTGGTTAAGGAACTCTCTCCCTCTCTAGAGCACTTTCTCACTCTCAAAATATCATGTTCTTACTTAAGAAATGGTCCATAGAGTCTATATAACGAAATGCGATCGGGTTTTAAAAACCAAAAAAAATCTCTGAAAAATAATCAACGGCCGCATATGCGACCGCATAATTCTTCTGCGATCCGCGAAATGGGCACCGAAATGGCCCTCTGGAACTAGGCATCTCTGCCTGAGTATGCGGTCTGCATATCGATTTTGCGATCGCAATGCGGACCGCAGAGTCTCCTCCCTGAACTCCTCACATTGATCTTGCGATGCAATATGCGGCCCGTAAAGTAGTTTTGCGGCTGCATAATGGACCACAAATTTTTCTCAAGTTTCTGCTTCACTTTGCAGCCATTCAGCGGCCCGCAAAGTGATTCTGCTTCCGCATAGTGGGCCGCAAAAATGTATTTTTGGCCAATATTTTCCTTTAAATCCCTAGCACATTGTTCGACCCAAAAAGTCCATACCGCAGCCCGCGCCACGATGAATTTCTACAATCACCAAATATATTAGCCTACCTCGCCACCACAGAACCTCGAGTTTTAGGTGAAATTTTACGAGGCCTTACACTATGAACCAATCTGATCACGATGCCGCCCATCTCCCATACTCACATAAGAAACACACAAACATCTGAGTCGTTGGTTCATCAGATCAATGGTCCATAATTTACCTTGATTTTCCTTTATTTGTAATGCCTCTCAATTCTAATCTCAACCGTTGAAACACATGGATCCGACGGCTCAGATAGTTTCTCGATCAAAATCTGTTAATACCTATATTATCGGGGTCGTTGATCAAATGATATAATGGCCCAGATCTTCCTCCCACTTTAGCCTAGAGACCAGTTGGTCTCATCCCATGACCCTAATCATCTTCACTTTCGCCCAGCCGCCCTCTTTCCTCTTTCGTCTTCCTTCTACCATCACCAAATATATTAGCCTACCTTGCCACAACGGAACCTAGGGTTTTAGGTGAAATTTTACGGGGCCTTACATCCTCCTCCACTTAAAATCATTCGTTCTCGAATGAGGTTCTAAATTCGTCATTAGTACTCGATTTGACCCAGTTGTTAATTCACACACTAGCAGTCCCAATTTTTTACTAACTCCCCAAATTCCCAAAATTTTCGACAGAGTTTCCCTTGTAACTGGGTCTATCCACCTATCAGAGAATCCTGGAAACCAATCCTAACAGCATGTACATAATCCAACGATGCAACATAATATGAAACAACACCAATCGTGGCCTCATAAGCAATATATCACTAGAAAGGAAACATCATGAGCATAAACTTTACAAATGATACATAGTTCATAGGAAGTAATTTCATAGAAACTATTACATGGATATTCAAACAAATGAGGGCACTTCTTTTTCATTTCTTCCTCAGTTTCCCAGGTGGCCTCTTCAACCTGTTGGTTTCGCCATAACACTTTCACGGAGGCAATTTCTTTATTTCTTAGCTTTCGAACGTGCCTATCAAGAATGGCAACTGGAATTTCTTCATAGGTTAGTTCTTCATTAACCTCAATAGTATCAACTGGCACAATAACCGACGGGTCTCCATCTACCTTCTTCAAGATTGTCACGACCCCAAATACTAACAAGTCGTGATGGAGCCTATCGTGGAACTAGGCTAGCCACTATCACATAACTACACATTTCTTTTAATAAAATTTCTCAAAAATAATTAATAATTCCTCATAATAAGTATAAAATTTGCTAAGTCTTTAACAAGGCATAATATAATCTAACAGTCTAAAACTATTCCCCTGAACTTGAGTCAACAGATAACGAGCATCTAAGAATAAGACTAATACTACTAATGTCATAATACAGTGTCTCAGAACAAATACTAAATACTAAATGAATGAAGAGAAATGGAGAAGCTGTGGATGTTGGACAGCTACCTCGAAATCCCAAAAGCTGACGTCGACGGTCTCAGATAACTACTGCTCATACCCGTACATGGATCTGCACACAGAGGTGCAGGGAGTAGTGATGAGTACACCAACTCAGTAGTAATAAAAATAAATCAAGTCTGAAGATAAGAAACACACAGCACAAAACACCAATCCAAAAATAGTAAAATACAGAGTCTGAGTAAAGTATACATTTAATACATAACTTTGAAAACCAATTTTCATAAAAATCCTTTGAACAAGTATATTTTCAAATGTTTCTCAGTAAAACTCCCAAAATATAAATATAGAAGAATGAAGTGAATCATAATCAAAACTCAGTAAAAATATCATCATAACCGCCCCTCGGGCCACATCATCACTCATAAATAGTCACTCAGCACCTCACCATCACTCAGTAACAGTCACTCAGCACCTCACAGTCACGCATGCCTCCCAATCACTCGTCACTCGGCACTCGCACTCAGTAGGTACCTGCGCTCACTGGGGGTGTGTACAGACTCCGTAGGGGCTCCTAGATCCCACGCGCTATAAACAAGCCAAATCATGGCATCAATCTGTCAGGCCCCGAAAAAGTTTGCTAAGCAATATAGGATTCGGGGTGCCAGGTAGACTAATTATAATATTTTATATGCTTTAAATATGATGTAAATGAATTGAATGTGGTGAATAAGTGTATGAGTCATATAATAAGTGATGCGAGGTCCAAGGGGAAGCCTAAGGCTAAGCCAAATGGGAAATATTTCATAACAGGCTAAAATTCCAAAGGTATTTGCACTAGTTCACACTTTGCACGAGCATATCTAATTATATGTAAGGTATTAGGTGATTAATAACCTATCAAATGAAAGGTATTCGAGTCTAGTTTCCAACTCTTCAAACCGTTTTCCATTTGGACATTCCTACGTAAAGTTATGATCAAATTACCAAAGGCTGAAAAAATGTGATCCTGTGTCAAATTTGCGATCGCATTTCTGTCGCATTTTTGACTTTGCGATCGCAGATCTGTCACAAATTGGGCCAGTGTTGCCAGTTTTGGGCACCTATTTTGCGATGCACTATGCAACCAGCATTCTTGTTTTTCCGCCCATTCTGCGATCGCATACCCTGTTCCGGAGGCTTATTTTTCCTATTTTAATAACCCAACCCCATATTCATAAATGGGTTTAGGGGCTTCATTTGGGGTCATTTTCTACTGATTTTAGAGAGAGATGAGAGCATATAGAGAGATAAAGAAGGGGCCAAACTTCATAATCATCCAAATCCTTCTCAAGTCTTCAAGAATCAAGAAAGATAACCATAGATTGTCCTCCATCCGGGTAAGTCCTACTTTCAAAAATTTCATGCAATAGATTAAGGGTTCAAATATGTGGTGGGGGTTATAAATAGGCCATGCATGTGGGACTAAGTTGTGGTATGTGATGTTAAAGAACTAATTTGANCTAACTTTAATCTTTGTAGAGTCACCTTGTTGGTGTCCGAGCATTTGGTATGAGTTTCTTGCTTGAGCATATGTGAATTAATTGTTCTAATGTGTTGAGACATAAGATTCTATTCTCTTATTGTCCTAGTTGATTGACATGCCACCATGCTATATGAGATTGTGAAAATGGTGATTCCTTGTGCTTACTCTATCATGTGCAAAGCTCGTTAACTATTGAATACATCGGTATGAAAGGATGTGCTACCAAACGAAAGAAATGATAACGAATCCAATTGTTGAATGTATATAAGTGCTAAATGTTATGTAGTAAATAATGGAAAGGAAACGTGGATTTAACTAATTGAGCTATATGTTGATGGCATACCGTATATGACTCACTATTTGGTACAGATTTCTATGGCCTTGATTTCATATGGTTATTTGGTTGTTACGAATGAATATCCTTGATGATGAGAATATTTGTGATTGAATTGTTGGTTGATGTTGCTATCAAGTACATTATTGAGAATATCCAAGTGCTAAAGGCTGTGTAGCGAGTGATAAAAAGGAATTGTGGGTTGATCTAATTAAACTAAATGACTTTGTCAATACCGTATATTATTCACTGTTTGGCAAGGATTGTTGTGCTTTGATTTCATACGGATTGTTGGTTGTAATGTATTTATATTCTTGTTGATTAAAATCTTGTNGACACAGAGTTCCATCAATAAGGACACCAACAAACATATAAGTCCCCAACACATGCGTTCACACAAACGAAATCTCAACACTCAAGCCACAGACAAAATTCGGCCTCAAGTCCTTCCGACTGGCACATTATCAATATGCTAAAATCATGTCTCACCCATGGAAGTCACAAGCCGCCGACGCACAACTGATACCAAGCACTCGCGTGCGCATTCGAATACATGAAAGGAATTCAAAGAGTTACGCTTTCAACTGAAAAAAATGGATTCGCACGACAAGAATTCAAGAATGTGGAATGTTTCCTAGGGGTTCTGCAGCCTCACGAAGATAAGTACAGAAGTCTCCGTACCGATCCGTATGACTCTACTAAACCTGCTCATGACCGTTGAGTCTTATGTAACCTAGTGCTCTGATACCAACTTGTCACGACCCCAAATCCTAAGAGGTCGTGATGGCGCCTATCGTGGAGNGAGGAATAAGGGTGATATGTGAGAAGTAATAAGGGTGGAATGTGATTGTACGGTGGGATCGGGTTGCACGCCACAGCAGAATGTAATAAGGCTGAAATACGATTGTCCGGTGGGATCGAGTTGCACGCCGCAACAGGAAGAAATAAGGGTGGATTGTTGAGAAGGAATAAGGGTGGAATATGTTTATGTTGAAATAAGAATCTGTGAAAATCTCATTTGTGATTCTCTGTATCTCTGTGCAATAATTGTTTGGTTTCATTGACTGCCTTCTATCTGTGCATTGCTTGATTCTACTTAGAATGAAGTTTGTTCATACATAGTAGTACTATTCAATGGTACTAACGTCCCTTTTGTCAGNAGGCTAGCCACTATCACATAACTACACATTTCTTTTAATAAAATTTCTCAAAAATCATTAATAATTCCTCATAATAAGTATAAAATTACCTAAGTCTTTAACAAGGCATAATATAATCTAACAGTCTAAAACTATTCCCCAGAACTAGAGTCCACAGATCACGAGCATCTAAGAATAAGACTAACACTACTAATGTCATAATACAGTGTCTTAGAATAAATACTAAATACTAAATGAAGGAAGGGAAATGGAGAAGTTGCGGACGCTGGACAACTACCTCGAAATCCCAAAAGCTGACGCCGACGGTCTCAGATAACTACTGCTCAGAACCCNGGATGTAGGTGGTTCCATAGCAGGTAGCTCAGACCGCCGATAGTGGTGCCTCCTCTTCGTTCTTGAGCAATTCTGGTGAGCCCCACTTCTCCTCGGGGCCGTGTGTAGACCATATCCTCCTCTTTTGTGTATGTTACGTATTTCAAGGTATAGCGGGGGCCTTGTTTCCGAAAAGTATTGTATAAACTCCTAGTATTCTTAGACACTCCGTAGACACGATGTGGGTTGTATATATGTATCTTGGGTAGTAATTGTATATACTCGTAATCGTGGTCCGAATCGGAAATGTTGTAGGTAGCTTGTATGTTTTGGGATGACTAAATGTTGAAATGATAAAAGAAGAAACGAACTTAAGTTGTAAATACATGCTTAAATTCTAATTTGCTATTTCATGTAGGATAACGTATATTGTAATNGGAGTAATGATGAGTACACCAACTCAGTAGTAATGAAAATAAATCAAGTCTGAAGATAAGAAACGCACAGCACAAAACATCAATCCACAAATAGTAAAATACATAGTCTGAGTAAAGTATACATTTAATACATAAGTTTGAAAACCAATTTCCATAAAAATCCTTTGAACAAATATAATTTCAAATGTTTCTCAGTAAAACTCCCAAAATATCAGTATAGAAGAATGAAGTGAATCATAATCAAAACTCAGTAAAAATATCATCATAACCGCCCCTCGGGCCACATCATCACTCATAAATAGTCACTCAACACCTCACCATCACTCAGTAACAGTCACTCATGCCTCCTAATCACTCGTCACTCGGCACTCGAAACTCGCACTCAGTAGGTACCTGCGCTCATTGGGGGTGTGTACAGACTCCGGAGAGGCTCCTACGACCCAAGCGCTATAAACAAGCAAAATCATGGCATCAATACCTCAGGCTCTCGGCCTCTCTCATAAACATCCTCACAATATTCCTCGGCCTCACTCAGTCAGACCCTCTCAACATGCCACTCGGGCCATAAATAAACGGGGTTCTCCACCCAAAATAGTACTTCATTTCAGAAAATAATANTCCGCTTGACCGGGATCATCCGGTTAGGCGCCGGTCTCGTCCCTCGGTTTTGGGGCGTGACACAATTCCTCAGGCTCTCAGCCTCTCTCATATCATAAACATCCTCATAATATTGGCCCTCGACCTCACTCAGTCAGACACTCTCAACATACCACTCGGGCCATAAATAAACGGGGTTCTCGACCTAAAACAGTACTTCATTTCAGAAAATAATACTATCATCAAATATGAGTGTCAACAATTTCACAAGAAAGACTGAGTGTAAAATAATAATTATTATGTGAGGATTATAATAAAATAGCCCCCAAGGGGTTAAAACATATCGGANTTATTATGTGAGGAATATCAAAAAATAGCCCCCAAGGGGTTAAAACAGATTGGCACTAGGCCCCAAACATGGCTTACAACCCAAATATGTCAAAACATAGTAATACTATAAGACATATGCTTTAAAATCAGTTTCGCAACACAATTGTTGCCTAAAAAGGAACATATTTCCAAATTTCCAATTCGTGCACGCCCCACACTCGTCATCCAGTGTGTGCGTCACTCCAAAACCGTGAAAGGGTGTAAAGTTCGGGGTTTCATACCCTCAGGATAGGATTTAAGGACGNTTCCAATTCGTGCACGCCCCACACTTGTCATCCAGTGTGTGCGTCACTCCAAAACCGTGAAAGGGTGTAAAGTCCGGGGCTTCATACCCTCAGGAAGGGATTTAAGGACATTACTTACCTCAAACTAGCCCGTAAAGCTACTCCGCAATACTCTTGCCCCTCGAATCGGCTCCCAATTGCTCCGAATCTATCAAAATCATATTTTTCACATCAAATTATGCTCGGGAGATGAAACTCAATCGAAAATTATCAACTTTATGCACATTTCCCGAATTGGCCAAAACCCGACCCCCGGANAGCTACTCCGCAATACTCTTGCCCCTCGAATCGGCTCCCAATTGCTCCGAATCTATCAAAATCAAATATTTCACATCAAATTATGCTATGGAGATAAAACTCAATCGAAAAATATCAACTTTATGCACAAATCCCGAAATTGGCAAAAACCCGACCCCTGGGCCCACGTCTCGAAACTCGACAAACCTTATACCAAAATGATCCTCATTATCTCACGAGTCTGTACATATAAAGAACGCTGAAATTGGAGTCCAAATGACCCCTCAAATCACCCTTAGAAGGTATCATAATCTCAAGCCCTAACTCTCTCTTTTTCCACTGATTCTTCCCAATTAAACACCACTAATTAGGTCTTAATCACATATAATCGAGTTAATAAGTCCAAAAACCTTACCTAAATGAAGAACAATCGTTTTCCTCTTCAAAAACCCTCCAAAATCTCAGAACCCGCATAACAATGGTGAANTATCATCATAACCGCCCCTCGGGCCACATCATCACTCATAAATAGTCACTCAACACCTCACCATCACTCAGTAACAGTCACTCATGCCTCCTAATCACTCGTCACTCGGCACTCGAAACTCGCACTCAGTAGGTACCTGCGCTCATTGGGGGTGTGTACAGACTCCGGAGAGGCTCCTACGACCCAAGCGCTATAAACAAGCAAAATCATGGCATCAATACCTCAGGCTCTCGGCCTCTCTCATAAACATCCTCACAATATTCCTCGGCCTCACTCAGTCAGACCCTCTCAACATGCCACTCGGGCCATAAATAAACGGGGTTCTCCACCCAAAATAGTACTTCATTTCAGAAAATAATACTATCATCAAATATGAGTGTCAACAATTTCACAAGAAAGACTGAGTGTAAAATCATAATTATTATGTGAGGAATATCAAAAAATAGCCCCCAAGGGGTTAAAACAGATTGGCACTAGGCCCCAAACATGGCTTACAACCCAAATATGTCAAAACATAGTAATACTATAAGACATATGCTTTAAAATCAGTTTCGCAACACAATTGTTGCCTAAAAAGGAACATATTTCCAAATTTCCAATTCGTGCACGCCCCACACTTGTCATCCAGTGTGTGCGTCACTCCAAAACCGTGAAAGGGTGTAAAGTCCGGGGCTTCATACCCTCAGGAAGGGATTTAAGGACATTACTTACCTCAAACTAGCCCGTAAAGCTACTCCGCAATACTCTTGCCCCTCGAATCGGCTCCCAATTGCTCCGAATCTATCAAAATCAAATATTTCACATCAAATTATGCTATGGAGATAAAACTCAATCGAAAAATATCAACTTTATGCACAAATCCCGAAATTGGCAAAAACCCGACCCCTGGGCCCACGTCTCGAAACTCGACAAACCTTATACCAAAATGATCCTCATTATCTCACGAGTCTGTACATATAAAGAACGCTGAAATTGGAGTCCAAATGACCCCTCAAATCACCCTTAGAAGGTATCATAATCTCAAGCCCTAACTCTCTCTTTTTCACTGATTTTTCCCAATTAAACACCACTAATTAGGTCTTAATCACATATAATCGAGTTAATAAGTCCAAAAACCTTACCTAAATGAAGAACAATCGTTTTCCTCTTCAAAAACCCTCCAAAATCTCAGAACCCGCATAACAATGGTGAAAAGAAGACTAAAAATTGCTAAGTCCTCTTTTTATACTTTCTGCCCAGGCTTTTCGCACCTGCGGCCTTTTCCTCGCACCTGCGACTTTTCATTAACCGGACAATTCTCGCACCTGCGGCTCGCAGATACGGTCACACACAACCGCTTCAGTGGATTCTCTCCCACTTGGCCTCCACCGCACCTACGACCTTCTTGGCCGCTCCTGTGGCTCGCACCTGCGATCAAATATCCGCAGGTGCGAAAATAACAGTAGCAGAATAGCAGCAGCTGATGCTCCATATTTCAAGGCCAAAAATCCTCGGTAACCATCCGAAATCAATCTCGAGCCCGTCGGGACCCCAACCAAACATACCAACTCATCATAAATGACCATCCGGACTTAGTCGCACCCTGGGAACACCCAAAATAACATAAAACACCGAATTCACATCAAATTCAAGCCTATGAACTTTGAAATACCTAAATTCCACCAACGATGCCGAAACCAACCAAAACACCTCCGATTGACCTGAAATGTTGCACACATATCCAAAATGACATCACGAACCTATTCCAATTTCCGGAATTCCATTTCGACTCCGATAGCCTATTTTCCACTGCCGACTGGAAATCACCAAAAACTAACTTTCGCCAATTCTACACCGGACATCACAAAAACATTCCGAAAACACTCCTAAGTCCCAAATCACATAACGAAGCTATCCGAGCCATAAAATCCGCATTCCGAGATCATTTACCAATAAGTCAACTCCTAGTTGACTTTTTCAATCATAAGGCTACTTTAAGACTAAGTGTCTCAATTCTTATTACAACCATTATGAACCCGAGCCAACCGACTCCAATACATCATAAACAGTATAACCAATGCATAACAAGGCAGAAATAGGAATGACGGTGCAAATTCTACGTAACAACCGACCGGGTCGTTACGAACATAGACACATAGAATACTGGCGCACTAAAGACATCTCAAGTGGCAGCTAGAGCTTGTACGCTACTGACCAATCCTCTGAATGATTTTGTACGGCCCGACATACCTCAGAATCAATTTCCCTTTCTTACCAAATCGCATTATACCTTTCATGGGGTAAACCTATAAGAGTACCCAATCATCTTCTTTGAACTCCAAATCTCTGCGACGAACATCCTAATAGGACTTTTGATGACTCTGAGCAGTTTTCAATCGATCCTTAATGACCTTAACCTTCTCCATAGCGTGATGCACGAGGTCTGGTCCTATCAATTCCGCTTCCCCATTCTCAAACCACCCAATAGGAGATCTGTCACGCCCTGACCTCGGGGAGCGAGATCGACGCTCAACAGAGTTACCTCAGTCGAGCGAGCCCCCACAGTGCCGTCTACCCAACTTACCCATGAATAAAGAAAAGCATACATTTCATTAATTTGACAGTAAGAAGTCATATGAATAGCATCAGTTCATTTCAATTAGTTAGGTCATTCACAAGTCTCCAAAACAGTACATTGTACAATCATAGTTAAAGTGAAACAGGTGGTACGATTACAACATTTTTAATTTAACTTTCCCAAAAACAGATATAACCCACACTATGATACGAAGCCTCTAACGGGAATAAAGGAGTGCTCTTACAATGCAGGTAACAAGGCCACGGTTATACCTCAAAATGCTATGTACAAAGGATAGACGATACAGGACCCTGAAATAAAGTGGGGCTCACCAAATCAGCTGAGGAGAGGGTGTGTTGCTATCAGTAATCGATACCACCTGCTATGGAACCACATGTATCCATTAAAGATGTAACGCCCCCAGCAAAAAGAACGTTAGTACATATGGAATAGTACACGTATGTAAAACAAAACACCCTCTCAATAGAACGAGCAACAATAACCGGAGAATAAAATATGAAATCAATAAAAGACACAAACAGTATCAAGGGGTCAAGTTAGGGGAAAGGTAAATTTCATATTGGCTTTGGTAATTTAAGTTGGGAGATCTTTAGCACCGATACACCACCCTATTTTAGTGCGGCGTCCGATCTCAGCCCGATCGACTAAGTCGTCTCACCTCGAGACATACACTCACAGTACCACCATGCGCACGACATGGCTTCCAATGTCAGACCGATCGGCTAAGCCATCTCACTATAATGTCGTATGGGTCGACATCACATCACAGCACGCTAGTAATAATCTCATCCCATTTAAGGGAAAAACACCTCAACACACCAATCTCATACCATATAAGGGGAAATAGTCTCATCACGTTAACATGGGGATTTACCCCTCAATCACTCCTACACCGGTCATGTGTAGTTTCGGGGTTAGGTTGTTCCGACCTACCCTTCCTTGGTGGCTAAATGATACTCCCAAAGCATTTATTATTAAAAGTATTTACCACTCATTTCATATTCTATTGTATGTTATTCATTTTATTGGCATCATTGGCCATAACGCAAAATCATTCTTGGCGCATTGGTCGTACTTCATAATTCATGCTCACTATTCCACTTTCAAACATTAATACGGATTGCCAACAACAAACATTTCTATTCAAGACTTTAAGGCACATGTGATTTCTTACACAATTTGACATGATCACTTTGATTAGGGCTTGACTTGAAGTCCAACATTTTAATACGTACTCATACTTGGAACACGTTCTCGAAGAACAACATAGCATGATAAGAATATTCTGGAACACATTTTGAACATCTTCATATGTATACATCATCCGACTCCAAACGTATTCAGAAAAGTCAATTTATAATAGACAGCTCGGGACTTACAAGAATATCGTGGGAATTCAATTCTAAGAGAGGAGTTTAGCAACAATACCTTGCCTCGAGCTTTTTAATCTACAATAATGTTCCGGAATCCTAGCCACTTCGATCTATATGGAGATATAGCAGAATTGAACACAAATTAGGAAGGAGTTCACAATTCTAGCTCACTTGAGCATTTTACCAAACACTAGGCGTGCATTAAGGTTTTAAGGTCCTACTATAGTGGATTCTTTTATCCCACTACCCAAAGTTCACTCAAAAGAGCTCAACAATCTCCCCACTATCCCAGATGGTACATGCATGTAAAATAAACAACTCCCACAACCAAAAATTGCTTTACTAATTACCCATTTTAGTTAAATTACGAAATTAAGGGTTAGGGTATTAAGTATTACCTTTTGGTTGAAGGACTTGTGAGTTACCCTAGAGAAATATTCAATATTTGAACAAAGATTGACGAACAAATGACTTAGAACTCCCCTTCTCACTCTAGACCACCTTCCACTCTCTCTAAAATGTGAGGTTGAACCTTCTAAAATGACCCTTAACATTATATCATAAGAATGAGGTCGGGTTTATAAAACCAGAAAAATGAAGCTCCAAAACACAATCTCTGATCGCATATACAACCACACAATGCTTCCGCGGTCCGCGAAATGGCCCTCTAGAACTGGGAAATTCTACCTCACTCTACGGCCATTATGCGGTCCGCAGACCTGTTCTTCAGTCGCGTAATGCACCGTAGAATCTCCCTCCAGAAAATTTTTATGTTGGTTCTGCGGTCGATGTGCGGCCTGCAAAATGGTTTTGGTATCGCGTAGTTGACCGCACAATATCATCCAAACTTGCCCAGTTTTCTGCTTCACTCTACAGCTATTATGCGGCTCGCAGAGTTGTTCAGCGGTTGCATTGTGGGGCACATAATTGTCTTTTTCCGCCAAAATATTTCCTTTACTCCCCAGCGCACTGTTCAACCCATAAAGTCCGTACAATCTCTATATTAGCCAACATGTAAGCCTACCTCGGCACCACAGAATCCCAGGTTTTAGGAAAAAATTTACGAGGCCTTACATCCTCCCCCACTTAGGATCATTCGTCCTCGAATAAGGGCCAAAATTCACCATTAGCGCACCTACAACACACATTAGCGGTTCCAATTCTTTTGACTAACTCACTAAATTTCTAGAAATCTTTCCAGAGCCTACCATGTAATTGGGCCTATCCACCTGCCAGAGAATCCCGAAACTAGTCCTAACAACATATACAGGAACCAACGACACAACATAACATTAAAACATTGCCAATGGTGGCCTCACGAGCAGTATACTATAAAAAAGGAATACTTTTAATATCAACGGTACAAATGATACATAATTCGTAGAAGGTAACTCTTAGCATTTTCATAGAACACAACTTTATAAATACATGGCTATTCAAACAAATGAGGGTACTTCTTCTTCATTTCTTCCTTGGCCTCCCAGGTGGTCTCTTCAACCAATTGGTTCCTCCATAGAACTTTCACATAGGCAATCTCTTTGTTCCTCAACTTTCGGACTTGCCTATCAAGGATGGAAACTATAATTTCTTCATAAGTCAATTCTTCATTAACCTCAATGGTCTCAACTCGGACAATAAGCGGTGGATCTCCAACCACCTTCTTCAACATGAACATGTGGAACACTGGGTGCACTAAAGACATCTCTAGAGGTAGCTCTATCCTGTAAGCCACCTAACCAATCCTTTGAACGATTCTGTAGGGTTCGACATACCTCAGACTCAATTTCCCTTTCTTATTGAACCGCATTATACCCTTCATAGGGGCAACCTTCAAGAATACCTAATCATCTTCTTTGAACTCCAAATCCCTGTGACGAACATCTGAATAGGATTTCTGACGACCCTGAGTAGTATTCAACCGTTATGTAATGATCATAACCTTTTTCCATAACCTGATGCGCGAGGTCTAGCTCTATCAACTCCGCTTCCCCAATCTCGAACCACCCAATGGGAGATTTACATCTCCAACCATATCGAGCCTCAAACGGTGCCATCTGAATGCTGGCATGATAACTGTTTTTGTAGTCAAACTCTACGAGCGACAAATGACCATCCCAACTACCTTTGAAGTCAAGAACGCAAGCGCACAACATATCATCAAGAATCTGAATGGTCCGCTCTGCCTTCCCGTCGATCTGTGGATGGAAGGTTGTACTAAGATTCACATGAGTACCCAAACCTTGCTGAAATTTCTTCCAAAAATTAGTCGTGAACTGTGCCCCTTGATCTGAGATAATAGAAACTGGAGTATCATGCAACCTAACTATTTCCTTGATGTACAACTGAGCATATTGTTCTGCTGTGTCGGTAGCCTTAACTGGCAAGAAGTGTGCTGATTTCATAAGTCGATCCACAATCACCCAAATTGAGTCAAATTTGCAAGGACTGCGAGGTAGTCCTACCGTCCATGTTAATCATTTCCCACTTCCACATTGGAATTTCTATGTTCTGTGCCAACCCACTAGGCCTTTGGTGTTCGGCCTTCACTTGTTGACAATTTGGACATCTTTCCACAAAGTCCGCTACATTTCTCTTCATATCATTCCACCATTATACTTACCTAATATCATGATACATCTTTGTAGAGACCGGGTGCACGAAATACCTAGAAGTGTGAGCCTCGATCGTGATTCTTTCCCGGAGATCATCCATATTTAGAACACATATTCGCCCTTGGTATCTTAGTGTACCATCATCCACTCCAAGAGAAAAGGCCATGACCTTATGTTTTTGAATACCCTCCTTCAATTGTACCAACAATGGATCGATGAATTATTTCTCCTTGCTTCCACCACAAGTGACGATGCATCCCTATTTTTGCAAAATCACCCTCCTTCACTAGAGTCCGCAAGAAGAACTCCCAAACTAGCCAACCGATGAATCTCCTTGGCCAACGGCCTTTGATATGCCCCCAAGTGAGCCAAACTACCCATAGATTTCCAGTTAAGAGCATCTGCCACAACATTAGGCTTCCCAGGATGATACAAGATATCGATGTCGTAATCCTTGAGTAACTCAAGCCATCTTCTATGCCTCAAATTCAATTCCTTCTATTTGAAAATATATTTAAGGCTCTTATGGTCCGTGAATATATCCACATTGACCCCATACAAATAATGACGCCAAATCTTCAATGCAAATACCATTGTCGTAGCTCTAAGTCATGTGTTGGATAGTTCTTTTCATTCTTGAGTTGCCTAGAAGCATAAGCTACAACCTTGACATATTGCATTAACACACACCCAAGTCTGATTCTTGAAGCATCACAATATACCATAAACCCATATGTACCCTTTGGTAGGGTCAACACTGGTGTCGTAGTCAGTCTCGACTTCAACTCCCGAAAGCTCCTTTCACAAGCATCTGACCATTGGAACTTAACCGCCTTTGCATCAATTTAGTCAACGGATAGGCAAAAGTATAGAACCCCTCCACAAACTTCCTGTAATATCCTTCTAAGCCCAAGAAACTGCGAGTGTCTGTTGGAGTAATAGGTCTAGGCCAATTCTTCACGGCTGAAACTTTTTGGGGATCAACCTCAATTCCTTCTCTAGAGACAACATGACCCAAGAACGTGACAGGTTCAAGCCAAAATTAACATTTCGAGAACTTCACATATAACTGGTGCTGATATAAGGTCTAAAAAAGTACCCTAAGATGATCGACATGGTCCTCCCGACTCCGGATATAAACAAGAATACCGTCAAAAAATACTATCACGAAGGAGTCAAGGAAATGTTTGAATACCCGATTCATAAGATCCATGAAAGTTGCGGGGGCATTTGTTATCCCGAAAGACATTAGCAGAAATTCAAAGTGCCCATACCGGGTCCTGAGAGTTGTTTTAGGAATATCCTGCTCCCTGATCTTCAACTAGTGATACCCGGATCTTAAATCGATCTTGGAGAAGTACTTAGCACCCTACAATTGATTAAACAAGTCATCTATCATTGGCAACGGGTACTTTTTTTTATTGTAACCTTGTTGAGTTTCCGATAGTCAATACTTTTTAGTGACCCTTCCTTATTTCTTACAAATAGAACTGGTGCACCCCAAGGCGACATACTCGGACGGATGAAACCCTTCTCTAACAAATCTTTCAATTGTTCTTTTAGCTCCTTCAATTATGCTCGTGTTATCCTGTAGGGTGGAATAGATATAGTTTTCGTGCCTGGCATCACATCAATCCAAAAATCAATATCCCTGTCAGGGGGGATCCCAGGGAGCTCATCCGAAAGACCTCTGAAAATCCATTCACAACTAGCACGAACTCAAGCGTAAGTGCCTCAACATTGGTGTCTGTAACCCTTGTGGCCTTAAGATAAGAAATAAAACCTACCTTTTGGCAACACATCATTCCCCTTACATTCAATCACTAACTCATTTGGAAATTAAAACCTGAAGGTTTTATTTCGATAGTCAAGCTTTGTAAAACATGAATAAAGCCAATCCATCATGATTATTACATCAAAATCAACCATCCCAAATTCAATGAGATCGGTCGTGGTGTCCCAACCACGTACCGTGACAATGCAATCCCTATAAACTCGCGCGAGCACAATAGAATCACCAACCGGAGTAGATACAGATAACGGCTCGTGGAGCTATTTCGGTTCTATCCCAGATTCCATAGGAACACAGGGAGTGACATAGTACAAGGTGGAACCGGGATCAATAAAATCATACACATCATGAGATTGGACACTCAATATACCTGTGACAACATCTAGAGAAGCCTCTGAACTCTGGAAACCCCTCATAGCATAGAAATGGGTGGGTCCTCCCTAACTCGGTGTGCCACCCCTACCTACATCACGCTCTGCGGGTGCTGGGGTGCCTCGATCTTAAGGAGGTGCGGCAGATGTAGTAGCTATAGAACTGACTGGCTGTGTTATGCCTCTGCCCATGGTCTAGTGAGACGAACGGCAATCCCTCTGAATGTGACCCCTCATACCACACCTGTAGCATATGGGATGGTCCATGTAGCAGGTCCCAAAGTGCATCTTCCAGCACCTAGAGCATGGGGGCCTCCACTACTGCTGAAATCTCCCACCAGACCGACCCTACTGGTAGGATCCCATATTGCCCTAGTTGGGCCTAACATGGTTCCCTTGCTGCTGAGTGCGCCCCATGGCAGCGCACTGACTGACGACTGAGAAAAAGACTAGGAAGTCCCTAAAAGCTCTCTTACCACCACCGCCACCACCACCAGAAGTACCACTAAGGTTGCCTGTTGACCGGGCCTTGTTACTTCTCTCACGCTCCATTCTATTCTTCAATTTTCCGATCTATGTGGCTTGAGAAAATGCCATCATCTTACCATAGTTCATATCAGAGTTCAAGGCAGTTGTAGCGGCCTCATTAACAACCAGGGGGATAAGGCCCCATACAAACCGACACATTGTATCCTCCATAGTAGGCAACATGTAGATGGCATATTTGGACAAGCGCGCAAATCACATATAATACTCCCACACACTCATGCTCTCCTGGTTCAGGTTCTCTAACTCAGCGGCTTCGGCTTCCTTACTCTCGGAAGGCAATAAATGATCAATAAAAGCATCGACAAACTAACTCCACCTCGCCGGAGGGCTCCCCTCCTCATGAGAGTCCTCCCACATCTCAAACTAGGAATAGGTCACCCCTTTCAGGAGGTAGGAGGCCAACTCTACTCCCTCCATCTCAATAGCACGCATAACTAGAAGGGTCTTGTGCATCTCATCAATAAAATCATGGGGGTCCTCCTCAGGATCGTACCTGTGAACACGGGAGGTTACAACTGGAAGAATGTGTTCACCGTGAAACTAGTGGAATCCCCTGGCTGACTAGAAGTATTGGGTGCAACATCTGATCTTTGGACCGGGAAGCCACTATTTGAGCCAACATCTGTATGGCTCCCTATGATTCCCCTCGTATACACTGGGACCGGAAGCTGGGGCTAGAGATGGAACTGGAATATCAGTTAGAGGGATCATCGCACCCTCAGCAGGTGTAGGGACAGGTGTAGTCTGGCCAGGTGCAGTGGAATCAGGCAATGTAGTAGTCGGGGGAATATTCTGACCCCTGGGGTGCTCACCGGCATCATCAAGTAAAGGGTCAACTGCCACTCCTGGGTAGCATTGTCTCTTTGGCCAGTTCTTGCTTTCTTCCTAGGTGCCATATACTGAAAGTCAGAGCAAGGCACGAGTTAAAGGAGGAACAATCTTACAATCAGCTTTATCGCACGATCTAGATAATCAAAGAAGGGTAATATTCCTAAATGTAAAAGTAGCCTCCTAATTACAGATGTGGTCGACAACACACCGATAAGAAAAACTCTACTAGACACGGCTCAAAGACATCTTAGGACACTTTAAAACCTTAGGCTCTGATACGAATTATGTCACGCCACGACATCAGGGAGTGCAACCAGCGCACAACATAGTTACCTTAGTCGAGAAAGCCTGCATAGTTCCGTCTTCCCAACTTACCCATGAATAAAGAGAAGAATACATTTCATTAATTGACAGTAAGAGGTCATGTGAATAGCACCAGTTCATTTCAATTTGTTACGTCACTGACAAGTCTCAAAAATAGTACATTGTACAATCATACTTAAAGTGGAACAGGTGGTACAATTACAACATTTTCAGTTTAACTTTCCCAAAACAGATACAACTCACACTATGTCTATGGAGCCTCTAACAGGAACAAAAAATGTGTGTCGGCTATGCTGACAACAAGACCCTGACTATATCTCAAAAATGCAATGTACAGAGGATAGAAGATATAGACCACGAAATAAAGTGGGGCTCACCGAATCAGCTAAGGAGAGGGTGTGATGCTATCACTGATCGATATCACCTGCATCCATTAAAGATGCAGTGCCCTCGGCAAAAGGGACATTAGTACATATGGAATAGTACTAGTATGTCAAACTAAACTCCCTCTCAATAGAACGAGCAACAGTAAATGGAGAATAAAACATGAAATCAATAAAAGACACAAACAATATCAAGGTGTCAAGTTAGGGGAAAGGTAAATTTCACATATGTTTTGGTAATATAAGTTGGGAGATCTTTAGAACCGGTACACCATCGTGTTTTAGCACGGAGTCCGATCTCAGCCAGACCAGCTAAGTCGTCTCACCTCGACATACAATCACAATACCACCATGTGCGCGGCATGTCGTCCAATCTCAGCCCGATCGGCTAATACATCTCACCATAATGCAGTGTGGGTCGACATCACATCACATCACGCTAGCAATAATCTCATCCCATTTAAGGGGAAAACACCTCAACATACTAATCTCATACCATATATAGGGAAACAGTCTCATCACATTAACACAGGGATTTACCCCTCAATCACTCCTACACCAACACGTGCAGTTTCGGGGTTAGGTTGTTCTAACCTACCCTTCCTCGATGGCTAAACGATACTCCCAAAACATTTATTAATAAAAGTATTTACCACTCAATTCATATTCTTTTACATGTTATTCATTTTATTGGCATCATTGGCCCTAACGCAAAATCATCTTGGCGCATTAGTCGTACTTCATAAGTCATGATCACTTATGCACATGTGATTTCTTACGCAATTTGAAATGATCACTTTCATTTGGGCTTCACATGAAGTCACAACATTTTAATACGTACTCATACTTTGGACACGTTCCCAAAGAACAACATAGCATGATAAGAATATTCCGAAACACATTGTGAACATATTCATATGTATACATCATTCGACGCCAATCTTATTTAGAAAAGTCAATTTATAATGCACAACTCGGGACTTACAAGAACATTTCGGGAATTCAATTCTAAGAGAGGAGTTTAGCCAACATACCTTTCCTCGAGATTTTTCATTTACGAACATCTCGGGAATTCAATTCTTAGAGAGGAGTTTAGCCAACATACCTTTCCTCGAGATTTTTCATTTACAATAATGTTTTGTAGATCCTAGCCACTTCGATCTATTTGGAGATATAGCAGAGTCGAACACAAATTAGGAAGGAGTTCATAATTCTAGCTCACTTGAGCATTTTACCAAACACTAGGCTTGCATTGAGGTTTTAAGGTCCTCCCATGGTGGATTACCCAAAGTTCACTCAAAAGAGCTCAACAAACTCCCCACTACCACATATGGTACATGGATGTAAAATAAACAACTCCCACACCCAAGAATTGCTTTACTAATTACCCATTTTAGTTAAATTCGGATATTAAGGATTAGGGTGTAAAGTCTTACCTTTTGGTTGAAGACCTTGTGAGTTACCCTAAGAAATCTTCAAGATTTAAACAAAGATTGATGAACAAATGACTTAGAACTCCCCTTCTCACTCTAGACCACCTGCCTCTCTCTCTCAACTGTGAGTTTGAACCTTCTAAAATGATCCTTAACATTGTTTCATAAGAATGAGGTCGGGTTTATAAAACCAAAAAAATGAAGCTCTAAAACACAATCTGCGGTCGCATATGTGACAGCATAATTCTTCGGCGGTCCGCAAAATGGATCTCTAGAACTAGGCAGTTCTTGCCCACTCTGCGGCCATTGTGTGGTCAGCATACCTGTTCTGCGGTCGCATAATGCACCGTAGAACCTCCCTCCAGAAAATTTTCATGTTGGTTAAGCGGTCGATGTACGGCCCGCGAAATAGTTTTGCGAGCGCACAGTTAACCTCACAATATCATCCAAACTTGCATAGTTTTCTGCTTCACTCTACGGCCATTCTGTGGCTCGCAGAGTGATTCTGCGGCGGCATAGTGGGCCACAAAAATGTCTTTTTCTACCAAAAAATTTCCTTTACTCCCCAGCGCATTGTTCCACCCAAAAGGTCCGTACCAATCTCTACATTCGTCAACACGTAAGCCTACCTCGGCACCGTGAAATCCCGGCTTTTAGGTAAACTTTTATGGAGCCTTACAAGATCTACATCTCCTACCACATAAAGACTCGAATGATGCCATCTAAATACTAGCATGATAACTATTATTGTAGGCAAATTCTATGAGTGGCAAATGATCATCCCAGCTACCCTTGAAGTGAAGAAAACAAGCGCGCAACATATCCTCAGGCGTTTGAATAGTCTGCTCTGCCTGCTTTTTAGTCTGCGGGTGAAAGGCTATACGAAGATTCACCTAAGTACCCAAACCTTGCTGGAATTTCTTCCAAAAATTAACAGTGAATTGTTCCCTCAATCTAAAATGATAGAAACGGGAGTGTCGTGCAACCTGACTATTTCCTTGATATACAACTAAGCATATTATTCCACTGTGTCGGTGGATTTAACTGGCAAGTAGTGTGCTGACTTCGTGAGCCGATCCACAATCACCCAAATCGAGACGAGGTGTGCAAGTTAGTCCTACCACAAAGTCCATATTAACCATCTCCGACTTCCACATTGGAATTTCTATATTCTGTGCCAACCCATCAGGCCTTTGGTGTTCGGCCTTTACTTGCTTACAATTTGGACATCTTGCCATAAAATCCGCTACATTCCTCTTCATATCGTTCCACCAGTAGACTTCCTTAAGGTCATGGTACATCTTGGTAGAGCTCGGATGCACGAAATACCTAGCACTATGAGCCTCGGTCATGATTCTTTCCCGAAGACCATCAACATATGGAACACATAGTCGCCCTTGATACCTTAGGGTACCATCATCCATGCCAAGAGAAAAGGCCATGGTCTTATGTTTATGAATTCCCTCTTTCAGCTATACCAAAAAGGGATCGTTGTATTGCTTATCCTTGACTTCCACAACAAGCGATGGTTAAGGCTTATCTTGCACAATCACCTATCCCTCATCACAGTTCGCAAGACGAACTCCCAAACTAGACAAGCGATGAACCTCCTTGGCCAATGGCCTTTGATATGCCTCCAAGTGAGCCAAACTTTCCATAAATATTTGGCGAAGAGCATCCACCACAACATTGGCCTTTCCCGGGTGATACAGAATATCGATGTCGTAGTCTTTGAGTAACTCAAGCCATCTTCTCTGCCTCAGATTCAATTCCTTTTGTTTGAAAATGTATTGAAGGATCTTAGGGTCCTTGAATATGTCCACATGGACGCCATATAGATAGTGATGCCAAATTTTCAATGCAAATACCACCACCGCAAGTTCTAAGTCATATGTTGGATAGTTCTTTTCATGATTCTTGAGTTGCCTAGAAGCATAAGCTATCACCTTGCCATGTTGAATCAATACACACCCAAGCCCGGTCCTTGAAGCTTTTACAATACACCACAAACCCATATGTACCCTCTGGTAGGGTCAACACCGGTGTCGTAGTCAATCTTGATTTCAACTCCTAGAAGCTCCTCTCGCAAGCATCTGACCATTGGAATTTAACTGCCTTCTGCGTTAATTTAGCCAATGGAGAGGCAAGAGTGTAGAACCCCTCCACAAACTTTCTCTAATACCCTGATAAGCCCAAGAAACTACGAATCTCTATTGGGGTAGTAGGTCTCAGCCAATTCTTTACCGCTGAAATATTTTGAGGATAAACCTTAATTCCTTCTCTAGAGACAACGTGACCCAAGAATGTAACATATTCAAAACAAAATCCACATTTCGAAAACTTTGCATACAACTGGTGCTGACGTAGAGTTTGTAGGGCTGCCCTGAGATGATTGATATGGTCCTCTGGACTTCGTGAATATACAAGGATATCATCAATGAACACTATCACAAAAGAGTCGAGGAACGGCTTGAAAACTCGATTCATAAGATCCATGAAATCTGTCGAGGCATTTGTTAGCCCAAAAGACATTACCATAAATTCAAAGTGCCCATACCGGGTCTTGAAAGTTGTTTTCGGAATATCCTGCTCCCTGATCTTCAATTGGTGTGTCATGACCCCAAATCCTAACAGGTCGTGATGGCGCCTATCGTGGAACTAGGCTAGCCAACCATCACATAACTACACATTTGTTTTAATATAATTTCTCAAAAATCAATAATAATCAGCAAAATGAGCGTAAAATTTCTCTAACAAGCATAATAAAACTAACAGTCTAAACAAATCCCCCAAGACTGGAGTCAACCGATCACGAGAATCTAAGAATAATACTAACGTTGCTAATGTCATAAGTAATGTCTCAGAACAAAAGACTAATACTAATGAATGAAAGGGAAATGGAGAAGCTGCGGACGCTGGACAGCTACCTCGAAATCCCAAAGCTAATGATAAATGAACTCAAACGGCTACTGCTCTGAACAAGTACATGGATCTACACACAGGGGTGTAGGGAGTAATGATGAGTACGCCAACTCAGTAGTAATGAAAATAAATCACGGTCTGAGAATAAGAAACACACAGCACAAAACACCAATCCACAAAATAGTAAAATGCTAGGTCTCAATAAAGTGTACATAAGTTCGAAAACCAGTTTCCATAAAATCGCTTAAAACAAGTATATTTTCCAATATTTCTCAGTAAAACTCTCAGTAATATCAGTTTGAAAAATGAAGTGAATCATAGTCAAAATTCAGTAAAATATCATCATAAAACTGTCTCGTGGGCCATAATCAGCACTCATAACAATTTCCCTCAGCACCTCACAGTCACTCAGCATCAGCCCCTCGGGAAACCTCTGTGTCACTCATGCCTCCCAATCACTCATCACCCGGCACTCGCACTCAATAGGTACCTGCGCTCACTAGGGGTGTGTACAGACTCCAGAGGGGCTCCTACAGCCCAAACGCTATAAACAACCCAAATCATGGCATCAATCACTCTCGACACTCGGCCTCTCTCATATCATAGCATCCTCACAACATTGGCCCTCGGCCTCACTCAGTCGGACACTCTCAGCATGCCACTCGGGCCATAAATAAAACGGGGTTCTCGACCCAAAACAGTATTTCATTTCAAGAAATAGTAGTATCATCAAATAGGAGTGTCAACAATTTCACAAGAAATACTGAGTGTAAAATAATAATTATTATGTGAGGAATATTAGAAAATAGCCCCCATGGAGTTAAAACAGATCGGCACTAGGCCCCAAACATGGCTTACATCCCAGGTATATCAAAACATAGTAATATTAATAAACATATGCTTTAAAAGCAGTTTCGCAACTCAATAGTTGCCTAAAAAGGAATATTTTTCCAAATTTCCAATTCGTGCACCCCCACACTCGTCATCCAGTGCGTGCGTCACTCCAAATACGTGAAAGGATGTAAAGTCTGGGGTTTCATACCCTCAAGACAGGATTTAAAGACACTACTTACCTCAAACTAGCCCGAAAGCTATTCCGCAACACGCTTGCCTCTCGAATCAACTTCCGAGTGCTCCAAATCTATAAAGATCAGAATTTTCACATCAAATTATGCTAAGGGAATGAATTCCAATCGAAAAATACCAATTTCAGCTCAAAACCCGAAATTAGCCAAAACCCGACCCTCGTGCTCGCGTCTCGGAACTCGAAAAACTTTATACCAAAATGTTCTTCATCATCTCACGAGTTTGTCCATATAAAGAACTCAAAAATCGGAGTTCGTATGACCCCTCAAATCATCCCTAAAAGGTCTCATAATCTCAAGCCCTAACTTCATCTTTATTTTATACTGGTTTTTATAAATTAAACACTGTTAATTTGGCCCTTAATCCCATATAATCGAGTTTTAGGGTCCAAAATCCCTACCTCAATGAAGAACAATGGTTTTCTCTCTTCAAAATCGCCTCAAAAGCTCTCTTCCCGTTCAAAAATGGTGGAAAAGTGGGTTATGGTCGCAGAGGGTTTATTAAATACTGCCCAGGGATTTCCTTAATCGCGATCGCGGAAGGACCCTCGCGATCGCGAAGAACAACTTCGCTGGTCCCCAAAACTACCCTACGCGATTTCAACCTATACCCTGCGATCGCGATGCTCTGCCCTTCACATCTACGCGATCGCGAGCCACCGACCGCGTTCGCAAAGAAAAAACGTGTGACCCTAGACTCGGCATGCTCGCCTTACGCGATCGCGATGAACAACCCTCCAAAGCTACGCGATCGCGGACCTGACCTCGCGATCACAATGTACAAATTGTTGTTGTGCTAACACCAGAAAAACATCAGACTTTTCGAAGGCCAAAACGCCCGTTAACCATCCAAAATAAATCCCGAGCCCCTCGGGACCCCGACCAAACATACCAACACATCATAAAAGATCATTCAAACTTAGTTTCACTCTCGAAACACTAAAAATAACATCAAAACACCAAAATCACATCGAATTCAAGCCGAAGTACTTTGAAATTTCTAAATTCCACCAACGATGCTGAAAATGTCCAAAATACATCCGATTGACCTGAAATTTGCAAACAAATCCAAAATGACATTAGGAACCTGTTCCAATTTCCGGAATTCCATTCCGACCCAGATAGCCAATTTTCCACTGCCGACCGGAAATCACCAAAAACTAACTTTCGCCAATTCAAGCCTAATTCTACACCGGACATCACAAAATTATTCCGAACACACTCCTAAGTGCCAAATCACCTAACGAAGCTATCCAAGCCATAAAATCCGCATTCCGAGGTCGTTTACCAATACGTCAAATCTTAGTTGACTTTTCCAACTATAAAGCTATTTTTAGAGGCTAGGTGTCTCAATTCTCACTACAACCATTCCGATTCCGAGCCTACCAACTCTAACACATCATAAACAGTATAACCAACCTATGACAAGGCAATAACAATAAATATAATGCAGATTCTACGTAACGACCGATCGGGTCGTTACATTCTCCCCCTCTTAAACAAACGTTCATCCTCGAACGAGTCTAGAAACATATCTGGAGTCTCAAACAAGTGAGGATATCTGCTCTGCATCTTCCGCTCAGTCTCCCAAGTAGCCTCCTCCACTAGATGACCTCTCCATTGTACCTTCACTGATGTTATATCCTTAGACCTCAACTTTCTGACGTGACGATCCAAAATTGCTACTGGCTCTACCTCATATGACATATCACCCTCGAGCTGCACTGTGCTGAAGTCTAAAACATGAGACGGGTCACTAACAAACTTCCGGAGCATCGACACATGAAATACCGGATGAACACTCGACAAGTTGTGTGGCAAGGCAAGTCTATAAGCCAACTCTCCAATCTTCTGAGTATCTCAAAAGGACCAATAAACTGAGGACTCATCTTTCCCCTCTTTCTGAACCTCATAACACCCTTCATGGGTGATACCTTCAACAGTACCTTATCACCTTCCATAAAAGACACATCTCGACCTTCCGGTCCGCATAATTCTTCTGCCTAGACTGTGCCGTGCGAAGTCGCTCCTGAATCAACTTCACCTTCTCTAACGCATCTTGAATCAGATCTGTGCCCAATAGCCCAGCCTTACCGGGCTCGAACCAACCAGCCGGAGATCTATACCTCCTACCATAAAAAGCCTCATACGGGGCCATCTGAATACTGGATTGGTAGTTATTATTATATGCGAACTCCGGAAGTGGCAGAAACTGATCCCATGAACCACCAAAGTCAATCACACAGGCACGCAACATGTCCTCCAAAATTTGAATAGTCCGCTCTGACTGCCCGTCGGTCTGAGGATGAAATGCAGTGCTCAACTCTACCTGAGTACCCATACCTCTTGTACGGCCCTCCAAAACTGAGATGTGAACTGAGTACCTCTGTCATAAATGATAGAAACTGCAACCCCATGCAATCGGACAATCTCCCTGATGTAGATACAAGCTAACCGCTATGAAGTATAAGTAGTACTGACAGGAATGAAGTGCGCGGACTTGGTCAACCTATCCACAATGACCCAAATAGCTTCAAAACCCTTCGAAGTCCGTGGAAGCCCCACTACAAAGTCCATTGTGATCTATTCCCACTTCCACTCCGGAATATCTAACCTCTGAAGTAAGCCACCTGGTCTCTGGTGCTCATACTTGACCTGCTGGCAGTTGAGACACCATGCTACATACTCAACAATATCTCTCTTCATCCGCCTCCACCAATATTGTTGTCTCAGATCATGATACATCTTCGCGGCACCCGTATGGATGGAATACTGCGAGCTGTGAGCCTCTGCTAATATCAACTCTCGAAGCCCATCCACATTGGGCACGCAAATACGACCCTGCATCTTCATAACTCCGTCATCACCAATAGTCACATCCCTGGCATCACCTCGACGGACCCTGTCTTGGAGAACTAACAAGTGTCGGTCATCATACTGGCGTGCTCTAATCTGATCATAAAGAGAAGACCGGGAAGCCATGCTAACTAATACCCGTGGAGGTTCTGACAAATCCAATCTCACCAACTGACTCGCTAAAGCCTGAACATAAAGTGCTAAAGGTCGCTCTACTTCTGAAAGTTAAGCTAGACTCCCCAAACTCTCGGCTATACGACTCAAGGCATCGGCCAGTACATTGGCCTTCCCCAGATGATACAAAGTAGTGAGGTCATAATCCTTGAGAAGCTATAACCACCTCCTCTGATGCAAATTCAAGTCCTTCTGCTTCAACAGATACTGCAAACTACGATGATCAGTGAAAATCACACACTGCACTCCATACAAATAATGGCGCCAAATCTTCAAAGCATGGACAATGGCAGCTAACTCAAGATCGTGCACTGGATAATTCTTCTCGTGCACCTTCAACTGTCTAGATGCGTAGGCAATCACCCTACCGTCCTGCATCAATACTGCTCCCAAGCCAACTCTAGAAGCATCACAATAGACTGTATAAGAACCAGTAGGCAAAACCAATACCAGAGTTGTGGTCAATGCTGACTTGAGCTTCTGAAAGCTCTCCTCACACTCATTGGACCATCCGAATAGAGCACCCTTCTGGGTCAATATGGTCAAGGGTGAAGAAATAGAAGAGAATCCTTCCACAAAGCGACGGTAATACCCCGCCAAACCAAGGAAACTCCTAATCTCTGTAGATGAGGACGGTCTGGGCCAACTCCGCACCGCCTCAATCTTCTTCAGATCAACCTGAATACCCTTACTAGACACCACGTGCCCCAAGAAAGATACTGAACCAAGCCAAAACTCACACTTGGAGAACTTTGCATAAAGCTTATCCTCCCTCAACCTCTCCAATACAACTCTCAAATGTTGAGCATACTCCTCCTGGCTACGAGAATATACCAGGATGTCATCAATGAACACAATGACAAAAGAATCAAGGTAAGGCTGAAACACGATGTTCATCAATTGCATGAACGCGGCTGGGCATTGGTCAGCCCAAATGACATAACCAGAAACTCATAATGACCATATCTGATCCTGAAAGCAGTCTTCAGAATGTCCGAATCCCGAATCTTCAACTGATGATACCCGGACCTCAAGCCAATCTTGAAGAACACTCTAACTCCCTGAAGTTGATCAAACAAGTCATCAATACGGGGCAAAGGATACTGGTTCTTCACCGTAACCTTATTCAGCTGCCTATAATCAATACACATGCGCATGGAGCCATCTTTCTTTTTCACAAACAACACCGGTGCACCCCAGGGTGACACACTAGGCCGAATGAACCCCTTATCTAAGAGTTCCTGAAGCTGCTCTTTCAATTTTTTCAACTCCGTTGGTGCCATACGATAAGGTGGAGTAGAGATAGCTTGGGTTCCTGTCACCAAGTCAATTCCAAAATCAACATCCCTGTCAGGTGGCATGCCTGGCAGGTCTGTGGGGAATACATCCGGAAAATCACAGACTACAAGAACAGAATCAACAAAATGAGTCTCACTACTAACATCCCTCACAAAAGCAAGATAAGACTCACACCCTTTATCAACCATGCGCTGAGCCTTCAAATAAGAAATCACTCTGCTAAGCACATGTTCTATACACCCTCTCCACTCAACTCTCAGAACTCCGAGCATAGCTAGGGTCACGGTCTTAGCATGACAATCAAGAATAGCATGACATGGGGATAACCTCCATGCCCAATGTCACATCAAAATTAACCATACTGAGTAACATCAAGTCCATTCGGGTCTCCAGACCCCTAATAGATATAACACACGACCGGTACACGCGGTCCACAATAATAGTCTCGCCCACCAGAGTCGAAACATGAACAGACGTAGCTAAGGACTCACGGGGCATATTCATAAAGTGAGCAAAATATGATGAGACATAAGAGTATGTGGAACCAGGGTCAAATAAAGCCAAAGCATCACTGTGACAAACTGAGATAGTACCTGTAATCACCGCATCTGACGCCATAGGACCAGGCCTAGCTGGGAGTGCATAAATACGTGGTTGGCATCCACCTGCTCGACCCCTCCCCCCTCCCCCCCTCTAGGGCGGCCTCTAGCTTCCTGACCACCACCCCTGGTTGCCTGGGTAGGTGGTGAAGTGACTAGGGTTGATGTCGAGGGCTGAACCCTCTGCTAAGATGAACTACCAGGACGACGGGGACACTGCCTCCACCCATGTCCAAACTCTCCACACTCAAAACAACCACCTGGAGATAGAGATGGAGGATGAAGAGAACCCTTGTCACCATGATAACCACCGGATGAATCGTGCATAGAAGAACCCTGAAATGACGATTCTCTGGAGGAACTCTGAGCTGGAAGGGCACTAAAAGATGAATGCCCCTGATGAGAACTGCGGGGACCCTGCCTGTCGCGCCCCCTTTTTTCCTCACGGAGATCGGGTTTGTGACATTTTGGAAAACTCCTTCAAAAAAGAAGAGGGTTAAAGGGAAGAGTCGCCACCTAACGATTTTATGGTGCGTTAGGGAACCTTGAGTAGTTAACTCATAAACTAGTCTGCATTACCAGAGATTGGGTAAGGGCTTGAAGTTATCCCACGGGGAAGGTATTAGGCACCCCTCGAGACCCACAATTATGGGTCCCGGCCAAATGGTTTCGTGAATTCAAACAACAAATATCATACAAGGCTCACGTAGGAGGGGATTTCAAACAAGTATTGGAATTACTAAGAATTCAAAGAACAGAGTAAAATTATTTTGAAAGAAAGTGCCCTAGGTTTTAAAGTAATATGGATCACATCAGTGCAATACTCGATAGATAAAGCTACATATGGTATTAGCGCACCGGTCATCATATCCATATTCTACCCTTCTCGTACTGCGAAGGTATTTAAAGCGCGTGTGTTGGTCACGAAGCTTATTGTGTGCCATTACCCGTCCCATCCTATCAGTCCTGGAGGGTATTTAGGACTACTTATCCTACAAGGCAAGTACTAGGCTGAACCCCTAAGGTATAAAAGGATAAAATTCTAGGCAGCAAATAAAAGAAACAATTAGGAGATACACATATGGGGATGCACGTAAACAAATACATAGCTCATATGTCCCTACACAAATTAGACACATAAATAGCACGCCTTAAACACAAAGAAGTCTCATATTTCAGAACCTAAGGCAGGATTTCTAGGTGTGAATAAAGTAACAGGACAGCGAGATCAATGAGTTGCAGAAGAGGTGTATAACCAGTTTTAGGCCATTATAGTTAGCAAGCAGTGTACAGAAATAGATTCTGGTTTTAATAATATTGGTGCCTAAGGTTTGCCTAGGCGAGTGAAAACATTCCAGTTGCTCTTTTAGGAAATAGACAGAATGCACATCTTTTAGAATTGGTTTTAGTGAACAGGTGACTATGTGATCATGTACGGATGCAAGTCCTATAGGCATGATATCTAAAATGCAGGCAGGATGTCGAGTATGCAATCAGATTTGGTTTTAAATGCAGCAAACATTTCCAATCACTTAAATCTATTTTTACGAGGTTACTTATTACACAGATGGTACAGGGATATGGTTTCACTAAATTATCTAACCTAGTACATGATTTCTAGGCGTTCTTTGCAGGACAGTCTAACACAAGAGTCTGAATATGTGCTGAAAACAAATTCCTAAAGTCACATGATATCTAATGCAAGTTCTGATAAGTACTTGTTATTGTAAACCTAAGCAGGATTTCTATATGAAACGGTCATGTACATGCAGAGGCAGGGTTATCGTATTAACCATTTCATCTAGTTATTTAACTACGAACAGATCTCTAAGTGGGAAGCAATTATAACAGCCTTTTACGGGTGTTTTAGCGGGATCTTCTAAGTGAGTATGCATGTGATGAGATGAAAACATAAATATTCCTAAGACATGATTTCTAATGCATGGTAAATATGTCCTAAACGGGATTTCTATTGCACACATAGGTAAAGTAAGTCCTAGTCATTATTTCTATCCAGATTTATACTAAACATGCATAATCCCACCCTTTTCACTATAAAGCCCCAGAGTTGCTTTTACACTTAATTATTATAGACCATTATTGCATAAATTACACAAATGAATAATAAAATCAAAAAGTTACACTATAGGGAGACAGTAGGCCCAAGTACCAGATCCAACATGCCATATGCCAAGACCTCTTGTAACCCAGGTGTGTCAGAGTTCCTAAGGATCTCAGGGGATCCCAGGTAGTGCTCACACCCAAGTTCCCTAGCCAGGAATGAGTAAGTGCAGTGTGGAAAGCCAGCCTTGTGTGTCAGAGTTCAATGGGTACTCAGAGGTCCCCAAGGCAGTGCTCACACGAAGGGGGCTGAACCTAAAGTCTAAGAGTAGTGATAGGTGCTTGCAGTTTAAAAGATTGTTGAGTTTGAAAGAGTAGTTCTGAAACAACAGTTTTGTAAATAACTTCGGAGAATAATGAAGAGTCATGTAAAACAGTATGCAAAAAAGGGAGAGGCAATGCAACCACAATCCAGCAGATAGAGAACTCAAGAACAAACACAAGCAGGGATAGGGAGTTGGGGACAAGAAGTTCACATGTTAGCAGTAGAGTAGAGTTACTGGTTCTCAGATGAGTATCATGTGGAGGGGGGGATAAGTTTATAACATAGGAAGCTAAGTAGTGGATGAAAGCATGTAACAGTGATCATGTTTAGATAAGAAACATTACCCCATAGACAAGTAAGCATACTAGTTGCATAACTCTCACACAGAGTCACACAGGAGGAAACATGAGACATATTAGACTACTAGGAAAGGAGGAATAGCAGGGACATGCTAATTACACAAGACTCAAACAGTTGTAAGGAATCACATGGGGAAAGCATAGTACTTATTAGACTAACAAAGGGGAAAAGAACATTATAGAGTCATGCTAACTACATGGTAGGCAATAGAACCATAGAATAAAGCACAAAAGGAACAACAAGTACATAATCATGAACTGAAACATATTGTGTGGGGACTTGTAAAATTAAATCAGAGACATACCAGTCGAGTGATATAGAATAGCAAAGTGCAAAGAGATAGAGCAGCAACAGCAATATGCAGAACAAAAGAGAGTAGTAGGACAGCAGTGTGCAGAAATAAGAAAGCAACAAGGGTTACTCAGTTTTGGCTTTCAGCCAACTGAGTAGTCCACAATTGATGTAAAGAGCAAGAAACGATGTGTATGGAAACATAGAAATTTCATAGCAATGTACCCATTGTGTTTGTGTGTGATCTCTGTTCTCAATTATCAGTGTCTGTGTTTCAAAGAGAGAAGGCAGAGTATATATAGTTAAAAACGAGTGGTAACATAAGGTAAGGAATAATAATTTAACATAATTATAGGAGTAATATTCAGTCAGAATCAATCAAAGACTTGAACTCCCTTTAATTAGGGAATCAAGTTCAAACGGTACAAATCATGGCTAAATAAGGAAAAGGAATCAATTTATAAGACTGGTTTTATTAAATAGGGGCAGTAAAATCATGTAGCACATAATTAAGGAAAGTAAGCTGGCAGCATATTCATAGGGCAAAGCATGATTCTAAAAATTAGTCGAGGAAATCTCGGATACAATAGAAATTATAGGGAATCAAGTATAATTAAGAAAAGTATCACATAAGCAGGGAAACAATTTCAAAATTAGTACAGGATTACAAGGACAATACACAAAGTCCCTATTTAAGGAAAATATCACAGGTTTTAAGGAGTTTACCCAAAATCAGTATAAATCAATATGTGAATAATCAGTAAGGCAAACAGTCAGACTTATTAGACGCTTAAACAACAGTCATTAAGCAAAACAGAGAAACCCTAAGCAACATCTATAGAACATCAGAAGAGTGAAAGTCACAGCAACGAGTTAAAGCAAGAATCACAAAGGATACACAGATAGCTTCATAAGAAACGAACACACATAGTCGCGTAATAAAGCAAATCCTAGAAAATTAGGGTTTTAGCACAATAGCTCAGACAATAGGAAAAGCATGAGAAAATTGTTTGAACATAGTAGAGATGGCTAAAAAATCAAAAGATGAACTGTTTTGAAAACAGGGTTAAGAAACCCTAAAATTTGAAATTATTAAAAATGGAATTTTCCGGAGAAAAATATAGAAAAGTTTCATAACATTGCAGATCTAGGGTAGATCTTAGAGAAAAGGTTAAAATAAGAAGGTTAGGGTTTCGTGGAACCCAGAGGAGAGGGAAAACCTTATAGACGGCACCGGCTTAGGCCGAAATAGCTGTGAATCTTACTCAGACGGCCGGGGAGGCCGGGAAAGTGGCAAGGGACCATGGGAAGGCAAATGAACCGCTTCGAGCTTGCCTGAGGACCTCAGGGTATCACTGACCATGTGAGAAGCAAGTAGATGACCAGGGGGTGATGGAGAACCAGGTTTCCGGTGAGAATCCACCGGAGAAGACGAACAAAAACCATCGGAGAAGACGAAGTCAAGGAGACTTCTAGAGAGTCATAGGGAGAGATAGAGAGATAGAGAGATAGAGAGAGAAATGGTCTCGAAAGAATGAGAGACGGGAGGGGGTAAGGTTAGAACCAAATTAGGAAGGTGAATTTTGGGTCGTTGATCTATTTTGATCAACGGCTCAGTAGAATTGAGGGGTTGGGCCGTGTATAAATTAGGATTTGGGCTGGGTAGTTGGGCTGGTTAGGATCAGGTGGGTTGGGGTTAAATATTGGCTAGGTTTTAAATAAAAAATATGCTAAATGTTAAATACCCAATTAAATAGGATAATTAATTAATTAAAATAAAAAAATGAAATTAAAACCAAATAAATGAAATTAAAATAATTAACTATTATAAAAATATATAAATGATTAGTTATTTATTTAAAAATGGTATAAATGCATATTTGTGCTATTATTGCAAAAATTGCTTAAATTAACTAAATAATGCCAATATTGGCTAATTTGTAAAATAATTAAATCCTAAGGGAATAAAAATGGGATATAAATAACATATTGTGTAAGAAAATGATTTGAAATTATCTATAACATCATTTATGCACAATTATGAATAATTATGGAACATACAATATTAAATAAACAAGAAAATAATTTGATAAAAATACGAAAAATTATGGAAAAATATCAATTACTATAGAGAGTGATTTTGAAGATATGTATGCAAATTTTAAAATAGTTTCGAAAAAATTGGGTATCAACACTACCCCGAAGATGCACCACTGTAAGTTGGGCGAGCTGGTTGTGGAGGTCTAAATGGACGACCTCTGCTAAGCTAAAACTGCCCTCTAGAAGGGGCACAACTGAAGCTACCTGATCCCCGAGGCCTCTTGGCCTCCCTCTCATCACGCTTCTGCCTACGAACCGACTCAATGTCCCGAGCGATGTCAACAACCTGCTCAAATGTAGCTCCAGACACTCTCTCCCTAGTCATCAAAATCCGAAGTTAATACGTGAGACCATCTACAAACCTTCTGATCCTCTCCCTATCAGTAGGGACTAACTCAGAAGCATGTCTAGCCAACTCAAAAAACCTCATCTCGTACTGAGTAACTGACAACTCTCCCTGGCGCAGCTGCTCAAACTGCATGCGCTGCTCCTCTCTGTGGGACTGGGGAACATACTTCTCCAAAAAAATCGTGGAGAACTGTTTCCAGGTGAGAGGTGTTGAACCAACCGGCCTACACCTCTCGAATGCCTCCCACTAAGTGAAAGTCGCACCAGCAAACTGAAATGTAGCAAATGAGACCCCACTGGTCTCCAAAATACCCGCAGTACGTTGTATCCTCTGACATTTATCCAGAAAACCTTGGGCATCCTCACCCTATGTGCCACTGAAAATCGGAAGCTGAAGTCTACTGAACCTCTCTAGCCTACGTTGCTCATCCTCGGGCATAGCTGGGACTACATAGTCCTGAACTGGGGCAACCGGCTGGGCTGGGACTACCCCTGGTTCCTGAATACCCTGTACAGCCTGCCCAGGTGTCCGGGCAGCTGGAGTCTGAATGCCTCCCCCGGCCTGAGCTGCAGTGGCATTAGTAGACATAGCAACTGCCTGAGCCAAACTGGTACACACCGTTAATATCTGAGCCAGGGTCTCCTGAAGACCCGGAATAACAATAGGAACTACCGGTGCCTGAGCCTGTCCCGCTGGAGCACCCTCGGCGGGAACCTGCTCTTGAATAGTCGGGGGATCCACTGACACTGTCCCGGCTGCCGCACGGGCTGGTCCCCTAACTCCACCACGGCCTCGACCCCTTGTGGATCTAGCTAGTGCCTGGTCACCCTGATTCGTAGCGCGTGTCCTCACCATCAGTGAGAGAATGAAACAACAGGAGTTTAGATTTCAAGAACC
Source organism: Nicotiana undulata (assembly GCA_005239495.1). Taxonomy (NCBI): domain Eukaryota; kingdom Viridiplantae; phylum Streptophyta; class Magnoliopsida; order Solanales; family Solanaceae; genus Nicotiana; species Nicotiana undulata. The sequence continues at coordinate 11,026 of ML260501.1, read as the reverse complement.
AATAGAATGGCCCGAAAGAGTTCAAGAAAATGAGATTTTTCCTAAGAGTTTTGTAGCCTTCGAAGATAACTACAGACGTCTCCGTACCGATCCGCAAGACTCTACTAAACCTGCTCATCACCGTTGAGTCCTATTTAACCTAGAGCTCTCATACCAACTTGTCACGACCCCAAATCCTAACAGGTCGTGATGGCGCCTATCGTGGAACTAAGCTAGCCAACCATCACATAACTACACATTTGTTTTAATATAATTTCTCAAAAATCAATAATAATCAGCAAAATGAGCATAAAATTTCTCTAAGTCTTAAGCAAGCATAATAAAAACTAACAGTCTAAACAAATCCCCCAAAATTGGAATCAACCGATCACGAGCATCTAAGAATAATACTAACGCTGCTAATGTCATAAGTAATGTCTCAGAACAAAATACTAATACTAATGAAAGAAGGGAAATGGAGAAGTTGCGGATGCTGGACAGCTACCTCGAAATCCCAAAGCTGATGATAAATAAACTAAAATGAATACTGCTCCGAACCAGTACTTGGATATGCACACAGGGTTGCAGGGAGTAATGATGAATACGCCATCTCAGTAGTAATGAAAATAAATCACAGTCTGAGAATAAGAAACACACAGCACAAAACACCAATCCACAAAACAGTAAAAGGCAAGGTCTCAATAAAGCGTACATAAGTTCGAAAACCAGTTTCCATAAAATCCTTGAAACAAGTATATTTTCCAATATTTCTCAGTAAAACTCTCAGTAATATCAATTTGAACATTGAAGTGAATCATAGTCAAAATTCAGTAAAATATCATCAGAAAACTGCCCCTCGGGCCATAATCATCACTCATAACAATTTCCCTCAGCACCTCACAGTCACTCAGCATCAGCCCCTCGGGCAACCTCACTGTCACTCATGCCTCTCAATCACTCGTCACTCGGCACTCGCACTCAGTAGGTACATGCGCTCACTGGGGGTGTGTACAGACTCTGGAGGGTCTCCTACAGCCCAAGCGCTATAACAAGCCAAATCATGGCATCAATCACTCTCGGCACTCGGCCTCTCTCATATCATAACATCCTCACAACATTGGCCCTCGGCCTCACTCAGTCAGACACTCTCAGCATGCCACTCGGGCCATAAATAAAACGGGGTTCTCAACCCAAAACAGTATTTCGTTTCAAGAAATAGTAATATCATCAAATAGGAGTGTCAACAATTTCACAAGAAAGACTGAGTGTAAAATCATAGTTTCAAAGTGAGGAATATCAGTAAAATAGCCCCCCAAGGGGTTAAAACAGATCGGCACTAGGCCCCAAACATGGCTTACAGCCCAAGTATATCAAAACATAGTAATACTAATAAACATATGCTTTAAAAGCAGTTTCGCAACTCAATAGTTGCCTAAAAAGGAATATTTTTCCAAATTTCCAATTCGTGCACGCCCCACACTCTTCATCCAATGCGTGCGTCACTCCAAATCCGTGAAAGGATGTAGAGTCCGGGATTTCATACCCTCAGGACAGGATTTAAAGATATTACTTACCTCAAACTAGCCCGAAAGCTATTCTGTAACACGCTTGCCTCTCGAATCAACTTCTAAGTGCTCAAAATTTATAAAGATCAGATTGTTTACATCAAATTATGCAAAGGGAATGAATTCCAATCGAAAAATACCAATTTTAGCACAAAACCCGAAATTAGCCAAAACCCGGGCCCGCATCTCGGGACTCGACAAACTTTATACAAAAATGTTCTTCATCATTTCACGAGTCCGTACATATAAAGAACTCAAAAATCGGAGTTTGTTGGCCCCTCAAATCATCCCTAAAAGGTCTAATAATCTCAAGCCCTAACTTCACCTTTTTTTTCTACAGCTTTTCATAAATTAAACACTGTTAAGTTGTCCCTTAATCACATATAATCGAGTTTTAGGGTCCAAAATCCTTACCTTAATGAAAAACAATCGATTTCTCTCTTCAAAATCGCGTCAAAAGCTCTCTTCCAGTTCAAAAATGGTGGAAACGTGGGTTATGGTCGCGGAGGGTTTATTAAATACTGCACAGGGATTTCCTTAATCGCGATCGCGGAAGGACCCTCGCGATCATGAAGAACAACTTCGCTGGTACCCAAAATTATCCTACGCGATCCCGACCTATACCCTGTGATCGCGATGCTCTGCCCTTCACACTTACGCGATCGCGATGAACAACCCTCCAAAGCTACGCGATTGCACCCCACTCTCCGTGATCGCATTGAACTGGTTCCTCCATACCTCATGCAACACTACGCGATCAGGGACCTGACCTTGCGATCGCGATGCACAAATTGCTGTTGTGCTAACACCAGAAAAACAGCAGACTTTTCCAAGGCCAAAACGCTCGTTAACCATCCGAAATAAATCTTGAGCCCCTCGGGGCCCCGGCCAAACATACCAACACATCATAAATGATCATTCAAACTTATTTTTACTCTCGAAACACTAAAAATAACATCAAAACACCAAAATCACATCGAATTCAAGCCTAAGAACTTTGAAATTTCTAAATTCCACCACCAATGCTGAAACTGTCCAAAACACATCCGATTGACCTGAAATTTTGCAGACATATCCAAAATGACATTACGAACCTGTTCCAACTTCCAAAATTCCACTCCGACCCCGATATACTATTTTCCACTGCCGATCGGAAATCACCAAAAACTAACTTTCGCCAATTCAAGCCTTATTCTACACCGGACATCACAAAAATATTCCGAACACACTCTTAAGTGCCAAATCACCTAATGAAACTATCTGAGCCATAAAATCCACATTCCGAGGTCAGTTACCTATAAGTCAAATCTTAGTTGACTTTTCCAAGTATAAAGCTATTTTTAGAGGCTAAGTGTCTCAATTCTCACTACAACCATTCTGATTCCGAGCCTACCAAATCTAACACATCATAAATAGTATAACCAACCTAGGACAAGGCAATAACAGTAAATATAATGCAGATTCTACGTAATGACCGACCGGGTCGTTACATGGTGATACCCCGATCGTAAATCAATTTTGGAGAAGTACCTAGCACCTTACAATTGGTCAAACAAATTATCTATCCTTGGCAACGGAGACTTATTCTTAACTGTGAACTTGTTGAGTTTCCGGTAGTCAACACATATCCTTAGTGAACAATCTTTCTTTTACGGAGAGAATTGGTGTGCCCCATAGCGGCACACTCGGTTGGATGAAATCAGTCTCTAACAAATCCTTCAATTGTTCTTTCAACTCCCTCAACTCTATTGGTGCCATTTTGTAAGGTGGAATAGATATAGGATGTGTGCCTAGCATCACATCAATGTCAAAATCAATCTCTCTGTCTGGCAGGATCCCAGGAAGTTCATCAGGAAAGGCCTCCGAAAATACATTCACAACTGGCACAGACTCAAGTGTAGGTGCCTCAGCATCCATGTATGTAACGCGGAACAAGTGGTAGATACACCCCTTGTTAATCATCTTCGTGGCCTTAAGGTAGGAAATAAACCTACCCTTCAGCACCACATTATCCCCCTTCAATTCAACAACTCGCTCATTTGGAAATTCAAACCTCGTAGTTCTGGCTCGGTAATCAAGCTTTTCAGAACATGAATAGAGTCAGTCCATCCCCATTATCACATCAAAATCAACCATCCCCAATTCAATGAGATCGGCCATGGTGTCCCGACCACGCACCGTGACAACAAAATCCCTATAAACACGTACAGCCATAATAGAATCACCAATCGGGGTAGATACGGAGAATAAATCATGAAGTTGTTCCGCGTCTATCCCAAATTCCATAGCAACATAAGGAGTGACATAGGACAAAGTGGAACCAGGATCAATAAGAGCATACACATCATGAGATTGGACAGTTAATAAATCTGTGACAACATTAGAGAAGCCTTTGCACTTTGGCGACCACTCATAGCATAGAAATGGTTGGGTCCTCCCGAACTCTGCTTACCACCCCTAGTTCACCACTCGCTGCGGGTGCTAGAGTGCCTCCGGCTGGAGGAGGTGTTTCAGACGTAGTAGTCGCAGAACTAGCTGGCTGTGTTGTACCCCTGCCCACACCCTGGAGGGGCGAACGGAAATCCCTCTGAATGTGACCTCTCAAATCGCACATGTAGCACATGGGTAGGTCGATGTAATAGATTCCCAACTGCATCTTCCCACACCTAGGTCATGGGGGCCACCGCTGATACTGGAATCTCCTACCAGACCAACACTGCTCGTAGAATCCCTTATTGCACTTACCGAGCCTAAAAAAACTCCATTGTTGTTGACTCGGCCCTGATGGCACTACACTAACTAAAGACTGAGAAAAAGACTGGGATGGCACTGATGACCCTCCCCTGAATGTTGACCTGCCACCACCACCAGAAAAACCATCCAAGTTGTCTGCGGACCGAGCCTTACTACTACCCTCTTGCTCTTTTATGTTCTTCAACTTACGGTTCTCTGTAGCTTGAGAAAATGCCACCATCTTCCCATAGTTCATATCAGAATTCAAGGCAGCTATGGCGGTTTCATTAATTACCAAGGGGCTAAGGCCCTGCACAAACTGGCACACTCTAGCCTCCATGGTGGGCATCAAGTGAATAGAATACTTGGGCAGGCGTGCGAACTCCATATGGTACTCCTACACACTCTTGCTACCTTGTTTTAGGTTCTTAAACTCAGCAGCATGGGTTGCCTTAGTCTCGGCAGGCAAGAAATGATCCATGAAAGCATCGGCAAACTCACTCTAAATCGCCAGAGGGCTCTCCTTCTCACGGGAGTCCTCCCACATCTCAAACAAGGAATAGGACACCCTCTTCAGGCGGTAGGAGTCCAACTCTACTCCCTCTATATCAGTAGCACACATAACTTTAAGGGTCTTGTGCATCTCATCGAGGAAATCTAGGGGGTCCTCCTCGGAATCAGTACACATGAACACTAGAGGATCTAACTGAAGAAACATGCTCACCCTGGAACTAGTAGAGTCCTCTTGCTGACTAGAATAAGTGGATGCAACATTCAACCTATGGGCCTGGGAAGCCACTATCTGAGCCAACATCTGTATGGCTCCCTTAAGATCCCCATCAGAAACACCGGGGACGGAGCTGAGGCTAGAGGTGGAACCAGAATATCAGCTTGAGGATTCGTTGCACCCTCATGAGGTGTAGGAACTGGTGCAGCCTGAGCAGGAATAGTAGAACCGGGTGGTGTAATAATTGGGGGAATATCCTCACCCCTCGGGTGTTCACCTGCATCATCAATGATAGAATCAACCACCACTCTTGGGGTAACATTGGTTCCTTGGCCAATTCTTGCCTTCCTTTTAGGAGCCATTTACTGAAAGTTCGAGCAATGCACGAGTTAAAGGAGGAACAATCGTACAATCAGCTTTATCACACGATCAAGAACATCAAAGAAGAGTATTATTCCTAAATTTCCAAGTAGCCTCCTACTTATAGATGTGATCGACAACACACCAATAAGGACTCTACTAGACACGGCTCTGAGACATCCTAAAACACTTTAAAACCTTAGGCTCTGATACCATGTTTGTCATGCCCCGACCTCGGGGAGATTTATCGACGCTCAACCAAGATAACCTGGTCGAATAAGCTTGTGCAATACCTCCACCCAAACTCACTCATGAATAAATAGAAGATCTATTTCATTAATTAGACAGTGAAGAGTTTCATGTGAACAACAACACCAATTCATTATCAGCATATTCATCATCTATAAGTTTCAAAATACATACACATTCTTAGTTTGATGTGGAACGTGTGATGCAGTTACCAAAATTACTAATTTGACTTTCCCAACACCAACATACCACCCACACAAAATCTACAGAGCCTCTAATAGATACAAAAGAGTACGATTACAGTGCCGGTAACAAGGTCTCGGCTATACTTCAAAACAGAATAAGGACAAAAGATACACGACCCCAAATGAGGTGGGGCTCACCAAGTCAGTTGGGAAGAGGGTGTACCGCTATCAACGATCAAAGCCTCCTGTTGTGGAACCACTTGCATCCATTAAAGATGCAGCGCCCCCAGCAAAAAGGACGTTAGTACATGTGGAATGGTACTAGTATGAATGACTAAGAACCCTCTCAATAAAACGAATGATAAAACAAGAATGAACAATCATAAAATCAATGGGAGTCTCAAACAATACCAAAAACATCAAGTTAGGAACAAGATAAGTTTTCAAGTGATTTCCATATTTTATGTTAGGAGATCGTTAGTACCGATATGCCCCCATTTACAATTCGACTACAATTTCCAACACAGTCACCACCATGTGCGACGTGAAATCCAATCATGACCTGATCGGCAAGGCCGTCTCATACGAGACATCAACCAAAATCACAATTTCAGTTTTAATGTCCAACACAATCACCACCATGTGTGCGGCATGGCATCCAATCACGACCCGATCGGCTAGGCTGTATCGTCTAAGACATCATCCTTTTCTATCAATCATCCCATTTCATACCACCTTCACATTTTTTTATTTCACTAGTACTAGTGGTCACAATTGTAATATCCCCTTTTTATGTGGCGCGTTGGTTGTATTTCATATTTTATATTTTGTGCTCACCTTTTCACTTTCAACCATCATCATGGATTTTCAACAACAAGGCATTTACATTCAAGACACTAAGCATCCATATGAGCAAAGAAGAGTCTTAAGTGCATTGAGATTTCTTACACAATTGGCATTAGCTATCATTAGAAACGCAACTTGAAGTCATAGCATTTAGCTAAGCAACCAATACTTTGAACACATTATCAAATAAAAGTATAACTTAACAAGAGCATTTGGAATACATATTGAACACAAAAGTCTTTTGACGCAAAGTTTATTCGGAATAATCGATCCATAATGAGTAACTTGGGACATACAATGACATTGTGGGGTTCAATTCTAAGGGAAGAGTTTAGCCAACATACCACATTTGAGCTTCCTTAAACTCTAAAATGTTCCGGAAATCTTAGTAACTTTGATCTATTTCAGAAATATAACAAATTGAACAAAAAATTAGGAAGATGATCACGGTTCCAGCTCATTTGAGTGTTTTATCAAACATTAGGTGTGCATTAAGGTTTCAATGCCCTACTATGGTGGATTCTATCATCTACCCATTATCTATCATTTTTAGCCCAATAATCTTCCTACACCCCTTGATAAAACATGCATGCAAGAGGAACAACTCCCACATCCAAGAATTGCCTTACTAATTACATATTTTAGTTAATTTTCGAAATTGAGGGTTAGGGTGTAGAATCTTATCTCTAGGATGAAGACCTATTGTGTTTTCCGTGTTATTCTTCCAACATTTGAGTAATAATTGAGGAACAATTGGTTGAGGAACTCTCTCCCTCAGTAGAGCATTTTCTCACTCTCAAAATATCAGGTTCTTACTTAAGAAATGGTCCATAGAGTTTATATAACGAAATAGGGTCGGGTTATAAAAACCAAAAAATGAAGCTCTGAAACACAATCTGCGGTCGCATATGCGACCGCATAATGCTTCTGGGTCCGCAAAATGGCCCTCCGGAAAAGGGCACCTCTTCCTGGGTATGCGGCCGTTCTGCGATCCGCATATCAATTCTCCAATTGCAAAGCAGACTGCATAGTCTCCTCCAAGAACTCCTCACGTCGATCCTCTGATGCAATCTGTGGGCCACAAATGAATTTTGCGGCCGCATAATGGCCCACAAATTTTGCTCAAGTTTCTTCACTTTGTGGCCATGCTGCGACACGTAGAGTTATTTTGCGGCCGCATAATGGGCCGCAGAAATGTCTTTTTCTGCCAACATTTTCCTTTAACTCCATAGCGGTTCGACCAAAAAAAGTATGTACCGTGGCCCCAAGATCGCCGCAAAGAATTTCTTCCATCACCAAACATCTTAGCCTACCTCGTTACCACGGAACCTCGGGTTTTAGGTGAAATTTCACGGGACCTTACACTATGAGCCAATCTACTTGCGCTACGTCGCCCACCTCCTATACTCACATAAGAAATACACACACATCTGATTCGTTTATTCATCCGATCAATGGTTAATAATTTACCTTGATTTCCCTTTATTTTTAACACCTCTTAATTCTAATCTTAGTCGTTGAAACACATGGATCTGACGGCTTACATATTTTCTCGATCAAAATATGTTAATACCTAAACTATCAGGGCCATAGATCAAATGATATAACGACCCAGATCTCTTCCTCCCACTTTAACTCAGAGACCAATTGGTCTCATCCCAGCAATCCTAATCATTTTCACTTTCACCTCAGCCGCCATCTTTCCTCTTTCGTCTTCCTTCTCTCAGACCACCATGAATAATCAATCAACCAGATCTTGCACAAATATGTGCAAGGTCATGAATCTCTTATAAATTTGTCCTCTCCCACTTCCCTATCAAAAAACCATGTTGTTGTTTCCCCTTTTGTTCACTAAATTTGAGGAATCAGATTCTAATCCTTAAGATTGAAAAACCATTCCGTCTTTGATCTCAAATCCAATTGGTAGAGTCATGTCGCTTTGTCCTAGGCTATGAAGTCTGAGATAATATTTCCATTCTCGTTGATAGAGAATCAAAACCCCCAAATCCGAAACCCTAGACCAAATCGTGAAATGGCAAATTTCCGAAATCCTCCTCTGTCTTGTTAAATCTATGGCATGCATGAATGATTCGCAGAGTTATCATGATTATTCTTGGTCCAGAGGTCAAGCGAAGCGACCTTTGGATATTAAGGCCCTTACCCGATGGTTTTCCCCTCAACGGTCAACTTCTCTCCTCTCAGGTAAAAATCCTTAATGATTTCCCCTCTGCATCTCAGATATTTTCACTCGACCTTGCTTGCGTCACTTGATAATCGTCACCCTCCACTACTCAGTTTAAATCTATAGAATCCTGAGTCATTTAATGGCACTATAAATAGATCCTTGAATGATCTCACCAACTAGACCTTCCAAACCTACCAGACCTAACAAGAACTAAGAAATTTAATATAAAACACCCAAAAGGACTAAGATTCAAAAAATTTAGGCTCCTCTCATAAATTCCTATTTCTTTTGTTTCCGAGTTCTTTCACTGCTCAAAAGCTGGGTGCTTTGGTTTTCATACGGCAAAGTTAAATCTTGTTTGGTCTGCTACACAAAAGGAGGTCATATACCTCCACCCTTTCTCTTAGGACTGCTTTATTCGAAGATCATGAACATGTTGCTGTATTTCTATTAATTATTTTCCTTTATAATATTTTTCATTAGTCTATAATTGTTTATTCCGGTTCATAATCACTTGTTGTTAATCTATGGTCAGTTAATAAGTTTTCATGTATCTCTAATCAGTATCGATAAGTTGTTATGTGACTTTGATGACTTCTATTCTAAATTAAATAGCCTAAATGATTAAGTTCCTTAATATGCCTTAATGGCCTCTCATATTTGCCTAGACTTCAGATTTTCTTTAATGTTCTGATATGATCTTTATATCTATCACATTGTTCTGTATTTGAGGTTGTTGTTTGATGACTCTAACTAGAACATACATGAATGCACATGGTTTAATCCATCAGCACTTAGTTGAAGTATGTGAAGTTTGCATGTTCAAAATGGTTTCTTTCTTAATATATGTCTTTGTTAACCCTAAAGCACCCTTTGAATCATTACTATGAAAGCCTTATATATGTGTTTATGTAACGACCCGATCATTTTGAGGATTAGCATCCCGTTCAGTGGCTTAAGATCTCGGGCAGCTTTGTATTATGTATTATGACTTGCGTGTGTGGTCAAGTTCGACTTTCGGATGATTCAGGATTTATTTGGAAGGATGATTCATGTTTGAAGCTTAAGTGAAAAGAGTTAACTAGAGTTTGGCTTTTGTGTAAACAACCCCGGAGTGGTATTTTGATAATTCCAATAGCTTCGTGTGGTGATTTTATATTTAGGTATACGCCCGGATTAGGATTTGGAGGTTCGTAGGCTTATTTGACGCTATTTGGTGAAAATTAGAAAGTTGAAGGGTGGAAGGTTGAGAGGTTTTACCAGGAGTTGGCTTTAAGGATATCAGGCTCGAATTGCAATTCTGATAGTTGGAATAGCTATGCTATGTTTGTCACGCCCCAAAACCCGGTTCAGGTCGTGATGGCACCTAACGGCGAGGTCAGGCAAGCCAACATATGAATCCTTAGGAGATACTACCCCAGAACTCGATATTCTAGTTATTTACAATCTATAACAAATATAATGTGGAATATAACAGCGATATGAGGTCAGGCCGTAGATACCAGCTGAACCACAGCTAGGCCAAAAATATACAACCCCGAAAACCCAATCATAACTAATACAACTGTGTGCCAGGACTAGNAAATATGTACCCAGTGAGTATCCCGTCTAAACTCGTAAAGAGTAGTGACGAGAGGTAGAATATATACTCACTAAGGTCCAATACATAATAAAATAAGATTCATGCCGAACAATAAATCGTGTGAGAGAATACATCAAGTATAAGGACATGTAATCAACAAACGGGTAACTGGTCTCAAACATAACCTTTTTTTGTAAGCTGATCATATATATATCACTTGTTTTCTTTCTCATTATCTGAAATACCTTATCTTGTTATCTCAATTATTCACTTTCCAGTACTCAGTATCGTTTCTCAACTCACCACCGCACGATCCCAACTCAATGAAAATGCTTATGTATGTATGTATATATATACAACTGACACGGACAAGACTATCGGCCGAAGTCATAAGGGTGGGTCATAAGGACTGACTCGGTCATAAAGCTCCACACGCTCGCGAATCGTACCTGCGACTCGTGCGCTGACTCGATAAAGTAAACCTCCATGCTCGCGAATCATACCTGCGACTCGTGGGCCAATATCTCTGCCCGCTCGCAAATCATACCTGCAACTCGGGGGTCAATGACATAAATATGCATATACTCTCCCGATCACGAATCATACCTGTGACTC
>MDKH01114483.1:0-10172 GCA_005239495.1 Nicotiana undulata | reverse complement strand
GTCTCGAAAGTCAGAAATTTTCACAACACTAGGTTCCTTGTCCTTTCCCGAGTCTAACAATACAAAAAACACGAAAATCGGACCTCAAATGGTCCTCCAATCCCCCCATTCTTCCTCTCTTAAGCCCAAGCTCTAACCACCATTTTTCTACTGTTTTTACCCATGATTTCAACCTAAAATCGTTCTTAATGCACAATATAACGAGTTTTGAGTCCAAGAAACTTACCTCCTTGAAGAAACAACGAAATCCCTCTTCAAAATCCCTTCAAAACCTCCAACCCGTGTGTAAAAATGGTAAAAGAGGACAAATTTTGCAAAGGCTGCCTTTTTATAGGTCTGCCCAGGCATTACCGCAACAGCGGTATATTTCTCGCACCTGCGACTCCGCAGGTGCGACCTTTCAACCGCACCTGCGAAACCCACTTAAGTTGCCCAGCTTCCGCACCCGCGATACTTTTCCCGCGCCTGCGACATCGCAGGTGCGGACATCCATCCGCCCTTGCGACCTCCTTCGCACCTGTGGCCTTTTTATCGCAACAGCGGGCCCGCAGGGGCGACATATTGACTGCACTAGCGGTCCTTCACTTAACACCCAGAGCCCGCGCCTGCGAACCCATCTCCCGCACCTGCGACCTCGCAGGTGCGATCTTCCTACCGCCCCAGCGACCAAACCTCGCACCTGCGCCATGTTTTCCGCGCCTGCGATATCCGCACCTGCGGCCCAAGCATCGCAGGTGCGATCGCACCAGCAACAGCAGCTTCAGCTGCATTTCAAGTTCCAACTTCTCCGTTTAACGCCCGAAATCAAACCCGAGCCCCTCGGGACCCCAACCAAACATACCAACATATCAAACATGGTTATTCAAACTTTGTCGAGCCATTAAAACACCAAAAACAACATCAAAACCATAAATTCTCATCCAATTCAAGCCTATGATTTCCAAAAACTTCCGAAACACGCATTTGATCAAAAACCCAACCAAACCATCTCCGAATGACCTGAAATTTTGCGGGCAAGTCCAAAATGACCTAACGAAGCTACAGCAACTCTCGGAATCCCATTCCGACCCTCGGATCAAAATCTCGCCTATCAACCGGAATTCGCCAAAATACTAACTTCGCCAATTCAAGCCTAATTCTATACCGGGCATCCTAAAAATATTCTGAACACACTCCTAAGTCCCAAATCACCTAAAAAATTTATCCGAACCATAAAATCCGCATTCCGAGGTCGTTTACCAATAAGTAAACTCCGGATTGACTTTTCCAACTCTAAAGCTCTTGTTAGAGACTAAATGTCTCAATCCACTCTATTTTCACTCCGAACCCGAATCAACCAACCCCAACACTTCATGAACAGTCCAACCTAGCTACTACAAGACAGAAATAAAGGAATAGATGCGTATACTGCGTAACGACGGACCGGGTCGTTACAACATGCAGACCATTCAACAAAATTAAATCAATACATACCCAAATAAGATAACGGATTACTAAACTAAATAAGTCAAAACCATAGGGAAATTTCTTAGGACAGCTTCAACCAACAAAACAGTCGAAGTTAAAGCGAGAAAATTAATTAAATAAATTATAATTTTTTATATATATGAAAAGAAACTCGAACCAAAAATCAAAGGAAGAAGTGTAGGAATCTAAATATCAAAGCCCTAATTTCTATTATGATTTTTTCCGAAATTTCTCCCCCAAAACTTTCTACTTTTTTTTTTTTGAAATTTCCTCTCCCTTTTTCTTTCCAAAAAGCCCCATATAAATATAGGAACTAGAACCTTCTATACTTCCTCCCCCCGAAATCCGAAATTCATTGCCAAAAATAAAAAAATCAGAAAAATGGAGGGCTTTAGACCAAAATCCTTCATCCAACGGCCTCCATTTTACCAATCTTTTATCTAATAGATCCGGATTTGGTCCAAAAAGAATGAAGAACGCGTGAAAAATCAGGGTGAAATCATTTGTTGTCAGTGTTTGTTAGGATTTCATGACGTGGAGAGAGAGAGAAGAGGGGGGACCAGTTGACGTGGACGCCAGAAAAAATAATTTTTCCGGCGGGTCTGGGCGGTCGGCGACGGCAGAGGGCTGAGGGAGAGGGAAGGGCGCCGTTTGGGTTAATTCTTTAGGGTTAGGATTTGGTTAAAATGGGTTTTTATACGGAGGGAGGGGGAAATAGGGGCCATTGGATTAGATGGAATAGATGGCTAGGATTTAAGGAAGGAGTGGGGCGGGTCAAACGGTGTGGGTCGCGGGTCATGGGTCAATGGGATTGGGCTAGGCAGATTTGGGATAAGGGATTAATGGGCTAGTCCAAAAATTGCTCGTCTAGCAAGTGTGTATATACGTATAAAATATGGAGATCACTCTTAATTAATTAACATACACTACAAATAAAATTAGATATTAAAAGTCAAACTATTTTTTTGTATTTTTCAAGATTATATATAAAAAATAAAAATCCTAGTAAAATAGTATGACTACAAAACAATAATGAAACTATTTTATAATTTTCATTTTTGTAATAAAATAAATTAAAATAGCCAAAACTAGTTAAAATAACGATATTAGACCTAAACTAAATTTTAAAACTCTAATATGTGTAAAATCTCGGGGAAGGTAAAAAATTACATGTCTACAGTTACAACAACAACAACAACTACCCAGTAAAGTCCTACAAAGTGGGGTCTGGGGGGAGGGGGGGGGGGAGGGGTAATGCGTACGCTGACCTTACCCCTACCCCGATAGGGCAGAGAGGCTGTTTCCAATAAACCCTCGGCTCAGGAAGACAGAAATACAAACAAGTAGACAATTCATTAGTAACTTCAACAGAAATCGTAGAAATAGTAGCATAAGCATAAAAACCATAAGATAAATGAGATATATAATAATAGTCACGTTTACTAAAAATACTTGTCTCAAATTATTTATCATTCAGAAATTCAAGACAAAATTGATTATTTTTTTTCTTTTTTACCCTTAGTAATAATTGTTCTTGAAGATAGAGATAACACATAAATAGAATAAATATTCAATGAAGAGAGATTATATCTTAAGACATAAATAAGGGTAGAATAGTCTAATCTTTTTTCTAATTAATACTCCCTCCGGTCCACAATAAGTGATTTTTTAGTTTTTTTTCTTGTGGTACAAAGTAAGTGATTTTTTCAGGTCAATAATAAATTAATTTTTTTTCCTACATTGCCCTTGGAGTAAATAGTGTTGGAGTATGTGTTAGGAGTGTTTATGTGAAGAGAAAGTAAAGGTTAATATGGTTAATTTCATTGTTAATTAATATTAAAAGGTGAATTTCTTAACTTGTGTGAAACAACCAAAAAATTACTTATTATGGACCGGATGAAGTATTTCTTAAGGGGCGTGTAAAAGAGAATCACGACACAAAATATGAGACGGATGGAGTACTTATCAAGAGAATTACTTATAATTATCCAATAAATGACCTAATTGTGTACTCCCACCGGTGATTTTTTTGCTCTTTTTTTGTGGTCCAAAATAAGTGATATTTTCTGATTTCAATAATGAATTAATTATTTTTTCCTACATTAACCTTGGAGTAAATAGTGTTGGAGTATGTGTTAGGAGTATTTATGTGAAGAGATAGTAAATATTAATATAGTCAATTTCATTGCTAATTAATGTTAAAAGGTGACTTTTATTAATATGTGTAAAAACAACAAAAAAATTTACTTATTTTGGATAAAAAAATAAGTGATTTTTTGGATGTTTTTAACAGAGATTAAGAAATCCACTTTTTAGCATTAATTAGCATGGAATTGACCATATTAACTTTTACTATCTCACATAAATATTTCTAACATGTACTCCAACACTAATTACTCCAAGAACAATGTAGAGAAAAAAATATTAATTCATTCTTGAAATATAAAAAAATCACTTATTTTGAACCACAAAAGAAAAAACTAAAAAATCACTTATTTTGAACCGAAAGAAGAGTATTATATTATATGAAAAAGAGAATGATTTCCCTGAAACCAAAGTTGAGGACCATTTAATTGCTTAGGGAGAAGGAAAATGATTCATTAATTATCAGCTAACCGTATAGAAAGGTTTAACATCATCTGCCCGTTAAAGCTGCTGGCTATATTTCATCAAGTTTCAAGAAATTCTACAGTAACTTTTCTTGCAGTTGCGGAGTTGGTGTGTGGCCTTGGGGAGCAGGGGCGGATCCAGTCCTTCGGTATCGAGTTTAACTGAATCCAGTATTTTGGTTAGGAAGTATAAATTTATATATAAAAATTTATTTTAACAAATAGTATATACAAACACACCATACTTTAATTATATAATAATAGATTCAATATTAAAAATCTTAAAGGTTGAACCCATAGAAATACTGTTAGTAATCTGTATTGCTGTAAAATAAATAAAACAGTAAACTTTCTTAAAAATACAGAAACAGAAAGTTAATATAGGAATAAATCGAGCCCACTGAATACACAGTGTGTCCTTAAGGAAATTATTCCCCTCAAGTACCCGAAGTTTTGGAATATATCCTCCCAGGATAGAACGATTTAACTCACCAACGTATCGGTACCTAAAACTCTGGTGATCGACGAACCACTCGATGGTCGTAAAACACACTGGAATATTTTGTGCATAAGAAGAAGAAGAAGAAGATCAGAAAATTTAATAAGTAAAAATTCTGGGATTCAAGACATATTTATAGCCAATTTCCTACTGTTTCTGAAAAGGTTTTGCAACCAATCAGAACAGCCATAGCTGTTGGAACAGGTGTGAATCCTTTCAGAACAGCCATAGTTGTTTGAACATGTGTGAATATTGCGGGAAAATTAAAAACGGATTTAAAATAATCCGAGAAAGAAAAACGGGTCGGGCCGGACCGGGTCGCGGGTCATTTTGGATTTGAATTTTCGATAATTAATTTAATTAATTAACTAATTAATTTGAAAGGAATTTTTTTCAAAAAGATTAATCAATCAATCTTTGACCAAATCCGAAGCCGAAGCCGAAGCCGAGCGAGCGACGTCGGCGCGAGGCTTGCCTTTTTCTCAACTCTTTTAGAGCTAGAAGAAGAGATTATGTATATACACATAGATTTTCTTTCCTTCTTCCGATGAGGGACAAAGTGCACTAATTTAAAATTTCACTTCCCTCCATTTCTTTTCCCACCATTTTCCATTCACTATCTTTAAGCTACACTAAGCTTAAAATTAAGCTACACTAAGCTTAAAGACCAACAATCCCCCACATGAATGGGGAATGGCTATATAATAAAGGAATGCACGGACGTGTGTGTGTTTTACATGCAAGAATTAATTGCATCTGGATAAGTAGGTTTCCCTTTGAACTTTCCGTAGTGAACTTATATCGGATATACTCGGTCAATCGGTAGATTTGATATCTTTGAACCGTCGAGCTTTGTTGTATACCTAGACAACATAAGTCACACAATCAATCCTTAACCATCTATGGTTCTCACGGTTGTGTTCGTTTCAGCCATGAACACCGCCTGGTTTCATGAGTGCTTAGAGAATGGGCATTTACTTTCATTCCCTTTGAAGCGGCTTACACTTCACACTCACATAGGTGATTCCTAAACGTGTAATCCTAAAGACACATTATCTGGTCATATCTTTCCAGACTTAGCAAATCATTAAAAAGCTTTAAGCTTTATTGACTCATCAAAACACATTAATGCTTTACCTTGATTTCTGAACATTGTCTTCATCACGAGAATAGGTTGAGTTATTTGACAATGTTGAACCGTCATTCATAACTTTGTTTGATCTCTTTGAACCTAGCTCTTGGGATCTCCAGTCTGCTAGGTAGAGTTACCGCCATGATGACTTGTCTTAGGCCTTAACCTCATTCCCTTTGATGATCTTTCAACTGCCTCTCTAGATAGGCTTTTTGTAAGTGGATCTAACACGTTATCTCTTGACTTTACGTAGTCAATTTTGATAATACCACTAGAGAGTAGTTGTCTAACGGTATTATGTCTTCGTCGTATATGACGAGATTTTCCGTTATACATAACGCTCCCTGCCCTGCCTATTGCCGCTTGACTATCACAAAGTATACAAATAGGTGCCAAAGATTTGGGCCAAAATGGAATATCTTACAAGAAATTCTGGATCCATTTAGCTTCTTCACTGGACTTATCTAAAACTATGAATTCAGATTCCATTGTAGAACAGGTGATGCACGTTTGTTTGGATGATTTTCAAGACACTGCTCCACCTCCAATTGTGAAAACATATCCACTCGTGGATTTAACTTCAGATGATCCGGTGATCTAATTTGCATCACTATATCCCTCTATCACTGAGGGATATTTTTTATAATGCAACTCATAATTTTGGGTATGTTTCAGATACCCCAAAACTCGTTTCATTGCCATCCAATGTATATGATTGGGATTACTTGTAAACCGACTCAGTTTGCTAATAGCACATGCTATATCCGGTCGCGTACAATTCATGATATACATCAAATTTCCCAATATTCTTGCATAGTCCAGTTGTGAGTCACTTTCACCTTCATTCTTTTGAAGTGCATAACTCACGTCAATTGGAGTCTTGGAAATTTTGAAATCCAAATACTTGAACTTGTCAAGTGCTTTTTCTATGTAGCGAGATTGTGATAATGCTAGACCTTGTGGAGTCTTGTGAATTCTGATTCCTAAGATCACATCAGCAACTCCTAAGTCTTTCATGTCGAATTTGCTAGCCATCATGCGCTTTGTAGCATTTATATCTGCCATACTTTTTCTCATTATCAATATATCATCAACATATAAACAAACAATGACTTCATGAACTGGAGTGTTTTTAATGTAAACACATTTGTCGCACTCGTTGATTTTAAACCCACTTGCCAACATTGTTTGGTCAAATTTGGCATGTCATTTTTTGGGTGCTTGTTTAAGTACATAAAGGGACTTAACAAGTTTGCACATTTTCTTTTCTTTACCAGGAACCACAAAACCCTCAGGTTGTTCCATATAAATCGCTTCCTCTAATTCTCCATTTAAGAAAGCTGTTTTAACATCCATTTGATGGATTTCAAGACCATACACGACCGTTAATGTCACTAACATCCTAATAGATGTTATCCTCGTTACTGGCAAGTAAGTGTCAAAGTAATCAAGGCCTTCCTTTTGCCTATAACCTTTAACAGCAAGTCTTATCTTATATTTGTCAATAGTGCCATCAGCTTTCATTTTCCATTTAAAGATCCATTTCGAACCTAAAGGCTTATTTCCAAGAGGAAGATCAACTAATTCTCATGTATGGTTATCCAAAATTGATTGAATATCACAATTGACTGCCTCATTCCAAAACGCTGAATCAGAAGACGACATAGCTGCTTTAAAAGTTTGAGGTTCATTTTCAAGCAAGAATGTCACAAAATCTGGTCCAAAGGAAGTAGATGTTCTTTGACGTTTGCTACGCCTTGGATCTTCTACACTTGGAGTATTTTCGTTTGGTTCTTCCCGAGGTCATTTAGGTCTTTCACTTAACGACTCACATTCAGTTTTATATGGATAAATGCTTTCAAAAAATTCAGCATTATCTGATTCCATTACCGTATTAACATGAATCTCGGGATTATCGGATTTATGGACCAAAAATCGACATGCTTTACTGTTTGTAGCATATCCAATGAAAACACAATCTACTATTTTTGGTATGATTTTAACCCTTTTAGGTAAATGAACTTGTACCTTTGCTAGATACCCCCACACTTTGAAATATTTCAAGTTGGGTTTTCTTCCTTTCCATTTTTTATATGGAATAGATTGCGTTTTGCTGTGGGGTACTCTGTTGAGTATTCGGTTAGTTGTAAGGATAGCTTCCCCTCACAAACTCTGCGGTAATCCGGAACTTATTAATAAAGAATTCATCATTTCTTTTAATGTCCGATTTTTTCTTTCCGCAATTCTGTTGGATTGAGGTGTGTAAGGTTCAGTAGTTTGACGGATAATTCCATATTTCAAACATATTTATGCAAACGAAGATTCATATTCTCCACCTCTATCACTTCTAATCATTTTGATCTTTTTATTCAATTGATATTCCACTTCATTCTTGTATTGCTTAAATGCTTTAATTATTTCATCCTTACTATTAAGCAAATAAACATAACAATATCGAGTGCAATAGTCAATAAAAGTAATAAAATACTTTTTCTCACCTCGAGATGGTGTCGACTCATATCGCAAATGTCAGTATGAATTAAGTCTAAAGGATTTGAATTCTTTTCAACAGACTTATAAGGATGTTTTACAAACTTAGATTCAACACATATTTGACATTTCGATTTATTACACTCGAATTTAGGCAATACTTCTAAATTAATTAACTTCCGCAAGGTTTTATAATTGACATGTCCTAAACGAATATGCCATAAATCATTTGACTCCAACAAATAAGAAGAAGCTGAAATTTTATTCATATTGTCAACAACCATTACATTTAGTTTGAAAAGGCCCTCCGTGAGGTAGCCTTTTCCAACATACATTTCATTCTTGCTTACAACAACTTTATCAGAAACAAATACACATTTGAATCCATTCTTCACAAGTAAAGAAGTAGAAACTAAATTCTTCCTAATAGTAGGAACATGAAGAACGTTGTTGAGCGTTAACACCTTGCCGGAAGTCATCTTTAGGAATATCTTCCCATAACCTTCAATCTTGGTTGTTGAGTTATTTCCCATGGAAATATCTTCTCCGGGACCCGCAGTAGAGTAAGTCGCAAATGCTTCTTTGACAGCACAAACATGTCGAGTGGCTCCGGAGTCAATCCACCACTCCTTCGGATTTCCAACTAAGTTGCATTCCGAAAGCATTGCACAAAGATCATCAATGTCATCATTCTTCTCCACTATGTTGGCTTGTCGCTTCTTCTTATCCTTTTTCGGGAGACGACAATCAGGGGCTTTGTGACCAACTTTTCCACAGTTGTGTTGCCCTTGAATTTCTTTTTGTTCTGCTCCTTATTCTGTCCAGAAGATCTCTTCCTCTTCTTACTTTTTGGAGAAGTCTCCTCAATGATATTAGCTCCCATGATCGTTGAATTTCCACGCGACTTCTTCTCGGCTGTTTTGTTGTCTTCCTCAATCTTGAGACAAATCACAAGATCTTCCAACTTCATTTCTTTGCGCTTGTGCTTATAGTTTTTGAAATCTCTCCATGAAGGAGACAAATTTTCAATCATTGCAGCCACTTGAAATGCTTCACTCACGACCATACCTTCAGCAATAAGGTCGTGAAAAATAAGTTGAAGTTCCTGAACTTGGGTTCCCACAGTTTTGTTGTCTATCATTTTATAGTCTAGAAACTTGGCAACCACGAACTTCTTTAAGCATGCATCTTCTGTCTTGTACTTCTTCTCAAGTGCGTCCCATAATTCTTTCGAAGTATTCATCGCACTGTACACGTTGTACAAGTCATCCTCTAAAGCACTTAAAATATAGCCTTTGCAAAGAAAATCTGTCTGCTTCCACGCCTCAACAATCATGATTTTTTTACTGTCCGGCATGTCCGCAGCAGGCATTGGAGGCTCTTCACTAGTGAATTTTTACATACCAAGTGTGGTAAGCCAGAAGAACACCCTTTGCTGCCATCCTTTGAAGTTGGCTCCAGAAAATTTTTCCCGCTTTTCTGCCGGTGGAACATCAGTCCGGCTTGACAAGGCTATCGTCGTTGCCGCAACAGTAGAAGAATTTCCGTTATTAATTGCCATTTCTCACGGTCAACAACAGAAGAGTTCAATCAATGACAAAACCAGAACAGTAAACAATACTTAATTAACAATAAACAGTATGTATAATAAATAAAAAACGATGAAGTTTTTATGTTCTTCAAATCGTTTTCTGAATTTCAAAATTCTGATGAAGTTTATATATCTTCAAATCAAAATAATAAAATTCAGAAGGAGTAGAAAACACAGATTTTAATCTCCACAAACAGAATAATATAAACATAATTTCCTTAAGATTGTTAGTAATATGTATTGCTGTAAAATAAATAAAACAATAAACTTTCTGAAAAATACAGAAACAGAAAGTTAGTATAGGAATAAATCGAGCCCACTGAATACACAGTGTGTCTTTAAGGAAATTATTCCCTTCAAGTACCCGAGGTTTTGGAACATATC
>MDKH01216527.1:0-48445 GCA_005239495.1 Nicotiana undulata | reverse complement strand
ACTCGATCGAATACAGTATCGAGTGCCAGTCGTGCCTCCCCTAGTTTGGGGCGTGACAATAACCATGGAGAAGTAAATGACGTAATGCCATGCCAGCCCGAAAGAACATATCCAATGTGCAAGCAATCATGCAACACCCGAATACCCGTCTCACTCAAATTCCGCTATGAAGCCCAAATAAAACCGCACCATATGTGCATATAACCAACGATAACAACTCCTCGCAACACGGAAGAGTAACTCATAGATCACTCCAGAACACGAATAAGCTCAATGACAGTCAAATGGTACATCCCTCACAATTGCAATTTGGAGTCAACAATTATGACCCGATGCAGAACACACACCCATGCTGGCCTACCAATAACCCTAATCAACTCTGGTCACCCACAACAGATAGATAACCTTCCGAAGGTTCACAATGATTGAATCATGGAATTTATTAACATATGACTAGCTTTAGCTATTTTCCCACAGTCCACAACCACAAAACCATCTATCACGAAAACTCTCAGTCTCCAATATATCAAGCATACGAATCACCATATCCGATCCCAGCTACACTGCTCGAATATATAACACACATCTAATACTCAATCATTCCGCGAGGGATACTCCTAAAATCCTTTTGTTCCACCAAACAAACTTGAATATCAGCAGTCGATCCAACAAAATATCACCGAAATACCAATGAGGTACCCTTAACTCAAACACATTATCGTCTCTGGAATGTATACCCTCATCAAGCCACACCAATTAGTGATATCATTTACCTAGTCATCTGAAATTGTCCATGCTGCCTAAGAATTTCTGACCTTCCTTACAACACTGAACTAACACATGAGAACTTCATAATCCCTTCCGAGCCATAAGCAACTACGAGCCCAACTAGCCAAGAACTTTACATTTGATCCCATCTAGAAGCAAAACCACTATACATCACATGCTCCTCACGCCAGTAGGAAATTTACATCTCTTACTGTGGTACAAACCATCCAGAACTCTCCGAATCCTATTTGTACAACACCCACCGCCAGGACTGAATCCTTCTAACTCAACCAAGCTACGCATGTCACCAAAACCCAAGAGCATTGCTAAGAAATGCCTGTAAAAACTCATTGCCTCGTAAACACCCAAAGAACTAATCATATCCCTTACCATGTCGATCCGACCTACTACAAAGTTGTCCTATTCATCCAAGTTCCTTCTGACTTACCTTCGAATTAATACTTCTCATTGCCATGATACCGCAATTATCAACCTAGACTCACCACACGAGATCCAAGCATAACACCATACCGTCTAAGGCTCATAAACCGCTGAATATTCTTTCGAATATCCCCCAAAAGCACCACATTCAAAATACTTACCCTGACCTGAAGAGACATCCGGCAAATCTAAAGCCATTACCTTTACCTTCCTGATATTGATATGAAGAATCTATGATAATGGTTTACATCCACTATCGTAAATCTTAATTTCTAGCCAATTATGCATCTCGAAGATTCCCAATTGTTACATATAACCTTGAACCATCAAAACCATTCTCGAGAGCCACCCACTCCACGAAATTCTTAATTAAACTGATCAAACAGACCGTATGACCTGGTCCCATCGTCATACCAACATACTAGGAAGTAATCCACACACTGGAAGCAACTAGCAATTTCATACACTGTACACACTACATCTTTTACAACTCAAGCATTCAATAAAACTCATCTACCCATAGAGTACCTTACAACTTGTATCGAAGAATTTCCATTACTCGAGTCATTCCCAGACTCCACCTCTGCAGGTCATAACTGACTCACCAATATACCTCGAACCGAAACCAATACAACACATAATCGTGCAATCAACTTACCATCAACAAACTCCCCCACTTGGCTCAAAGCCAACGATCAAGATAAACAATAACTCATAATGCCCATACGCTAACACTGTCACCATACCGCGGTGAGATGCAACTAAATCCTTTATAAGCTCATATGACACAAACCATCTAATATCTCAAATCGTATGCAAATCTCGCATTCACCATTGAAAATGATCATGCCAACCCACACAAGCGATCTAAACTCAATTTACAACATATATCATTTACTGGAAAAGAGAACTTTCTACAAAACCACATAAGAGTCACATAACCTCAGGACATTCCGCGGGAGATAACCATGCCTGCTTAGCCTCAAACTGATAACTCTCTATACCCTTCCTGAAATCATAACTATCACACAATTACTTTACCCTTTTGCCTTTAGACACCACCAATGCCTACCCTCGAGGCATCACAATACACTGCATAAGAACTTGAAGTTGATGGCATAACTACCACTGGAGTTGTGGTCAAAGAAATCTCGAGCTTCTAGAAGCTCTACCCACGCTCGTCTGACCACCTGAATACTCTCACTGAACACCACGTGCCCCAAGAATGCTACTGAACTAAGCCAAAATTCACACTTGGAGGACTTTGCATAGAGCTTCTCCTCCCCGAATCCCTACAATGCTATCCTCAAATACTGAGTATGCTACCCCTGGCTATGCGTATACGCCAGGATGCCACCATACAATAACAAAGGAGTGCTAACACGGCTGAAATACACCGTTAATCAAATACATGAACGATGTTGGGGCATTGGTCAGCCCAAAACACCTCACCAGAACTCATAACACAACAGAAAGATCCGCTTCACTCCACAACTGAACAATATTAGAGGTCTTCCCATACACTCACAACTTTAAGCCATATTTTAACTTAAGACAGAAGTCAAATACTCAAAGGTTCTTGCCACATCTCCCGCCAATTCATTCTGTCACAATCAAACAACCTGAACACATCTAACCATCAAATCACACTTTCCACGTGGTCATCTAGTCACAAAGTCCCATCTAACTCCAAATGCATGTGCTCACCAACAAAATCTCAGCACTCCAACAACCACAAATAAAATTCGGCCTCAAATCCTGCAAACTGGACCATTATCAATATGCTAAAAATCACATCTCGCCCATAGAAATCACAAGTGGTCGATGCACAGATGATACCGAGCGCTCACGTGCACATTCGAATACATGAAAAGAATTTCAAGAGTTACGCTTTTGGCCGAATAAGTGGATACGCATGACAAGAATTCAAGAATGTGAGATTTTTCCTAAGAGTTCTGTAGCCTCTCGAAGATAAGTACTGTGAGCACCTAATTTTTGCCCTAATTGAAATCACTCCTTAAAAATATTTCAAAATAGTTTAGATTTATTAATGCATATTTAGAGTTGTTTTTAAACTATAAAGATCATTAAAAAAAATATTTAATTTTCATCTCATAGTATTTTAGACCTTAAATTGCATTTAGGACTTAATTAGATTAATTAAACGCATTATCAAACGAAAAAAAGAAAAAGAAAAAAAAACAAGTCATGTTTGCATTTTAGTTTTTAGTTTAAATTAATTAATGTTAAGGCTAATTTTCACAGACTAATTCGAGAATCTAGTTTAGGATTTTCTTTGTTTTGTTTAGGTTCTTAATTAATTAGAGTTTTAAAATCAAACAAAGAGAGGAAGAAATGGGGCTGCATTTTGTAGGGGGGGAGTGCACGGTTAGCCACTAATAACATATGTATTTATTTTAAAGCCACTGTTTAAAATGTCTTTAGTCTTTAGCCACTGCTTTAATAAACTTTAACTGCCTGGACGAAAATACCCTTATGCTCATGTCCTTAACTTTTGAACTAAACTTCAGGACTTAAGGACTTCAGGACTACATGTCCTTGACTTTTGAACTTGTAAGTCAAAGTTAAGGACCTATTGTCCTTAACTTTTGATCTTGTAACTGTAAGTTAAGGACTGCATGTCCTTAACTTTTGAACTTAACTTCAGGACTTTAGGACCATTTGTCCTTAAATTTTGAACTTGGAACTCAAACTTCAGGACCAAACGTCCTTAACTTTTGATCTTGTAACTGTAAGTTAAGGACCTATTGTCCTTATCTTTTGATCTTGTAACTGTAAGTTAAGGACCTATTGTCCTTAACTTTTGATCTTGTAACTGTAAGTTAAGGACTGCATGTCCTTAACTTTTGAACTTGGAACTCAAACTTCAGGACCAAGCGTCCTTAACTTTTGAACTTGTAAGTCAAAGTTAAGGACCTATTGTCCTTAACTTTTGATCTTGTAACTACTGTAAGTTAAGGACTACATGTCCTTAACTTTTGAACTTGGTACTCAAAATTCAGGACCAAGCGTCCTTAACTTTTGAACTTGTAAGTCAAAGTTAAGGACCTATTGTCCTTAACTTTTGATCTTGTAACTGTAAGTTAAGGACTACATGTCCTTAACTTTTGAACTTGGAACTCAAACTTTAGGACCAAACGTCCTTAACTTTTAAACTTGTAAGTCAAAGTTAAAGACCTATTGTCCTTAATTTTTGATCTTGTAACTGTAAGTTAAGGACTGCATGTCCTTAACCTTTGAACTTGTAAGTCTAAATTCAGGACCTATTGTCCTTAACTTTTGAGCTTGTTAGTCTAAGTTCATGACCTATTGTCCTTAACTTTTGAGCTTGTTAGTCTAAGTTCAGGACCTATTGTCCTTAAGTTTTGAACTTGTAGCTATAAATTTAGGACCTATTGTCTAAAACTTACTCCTTGATTTCCTTCTTCTTTATGCTTGCTCTATTTATTTTGTTGCTCTATTTATGGTTGTTTCTTCTCTGCTCTGATATATTCTGATATTATTCTTTGGATTGTGAAAATGGTGTTGGCTTATAACATTTCTTTTTATCTGGATCGAATGCAGTTCCGTTGTGCGACTGTGCCTTGATTTCGAGTTGCTGATGTTGTCATTGTTTGGAGAATGATGAGTTAATTTGTAGAAGTTTTATTTCGTAAGAATAATTTATTTCCTCAAGTTTATTAAGCGTCAGAATGTTTATTTCGAAGAAGTTTAATTAATGTGGTGCAAGAATGTTATACTTGCTGAAGTTTAAGCGCAAGAATGTCTTATTTGCTGAAGTTTTCCAACCTACTGTATTCGGTTTGGGAAGGAAAGGGTAATGCAGTCTTTTCATATTAATTTTAATAGACTAGTGACTATTTTTGCTCAGCATTAAAAATACTGGATAAAAAGTAAATACCACTTTAATAAATGGCTATCCCACGCAATTTCAACAATTTTGTCTCAATAAGGCACTTGGGCCGATTTTCCTCGGCCCAATTTCCACATACACCCACGCCCAGCCTACTTCCTAGAACCTGTCCACAACCCCACTTCAAAAACGATGCCGTTTGTCTCAGAACGACGTCGTTCCTCCGTCTCACCCCCTTAAACGCCCAAAACCCTCCCCTTTAGAAAGGCTGAAGACCTAGATCTAAGGGGAGGAGAGGAGACCTCTCATCTTTATCAGAAACGGCGGATCCCCCCTAGATAAAAACAAGAACACGGCTTCCCTTAGACGGATCTCTCTTTCAAATGGAGAGCCAAACTTGCCGCTAGCCTATCCTTCCCTATCTCTCATCTCACTCTCAGAGAAGAACACGCCTAAGAGAGCTGCTAAAAGAACTTCAGAATTTCCATTGCTAAGCTCTAGAATTTTTTAGAAAGAAATAATCCAATTGTGAAATAAAAATCATATAGCTTGATTCAACACTTCAGTTTCCTTTCCTCTTAGTTTTCTGGGATTCTCAAGTTTTTTTTTTAAGCTGTAGAGGAGTCTTTTGTTTACCGATTTGGACTGCGCTGGCTGTTGAGTTTCAACTTTCTTTATTTCGCCTTTATTCGGCCCTTTAAATTGGTTCTTGCATAACCAGGTATTCACTTGTGAACTCGAGTTGTATCTTGATAGAATATGAATTATGTCTTCTGTTTCTTCATGGAATTCCGACCCGCCATTTCCCTTACGTGATTGAACGGTATCTGCATATGTATCATTTAGTAATCTTAAACTCATGTGTTTGGGGCTCTGAAACAAAAAGGGGGAAAGAACTCCTTGTTTTAGCTTTTGCTCTCCTTAATTCGTTAACTGTTGTGTTGTGTTTCTAAATGTTCATACGTCTCTGACTTGAATATATTGTTAGAAGTACTGTTGAAATGCTAATAGGCAGGAGAAATGATTAATCAAAACTTCAATTGATAGGAATGGAAAGTTTGTGTAATAAGCTTAATTGAGTTACTTTAATTGATAGAATGTTCATTTGTGTATCAGGCTAACAGAACGAAAGTTTGAATTCTTTTTTTTATCGTGATTTACCTTACAGGGATTGAGAAATGTAGCCATTGATTCGTATTTACCACATTTGAGACTGAGCTGTCTGTGAAACAACTTATAAACATGCCTAGTTCTGCTTTAGGCTCGTTTAATAAATCTTCGTGGCCATGGGTACGGCTCTCGTGGCATGGTCACGATACGTAAATTCCAATTCGGGTGTGAATTTCATGTGACCCGACCATAACCCCGGAAAATCAACATGTTGTAAATTGTGGGTGCGTTTCACGTGACGCGATTGAAGTGTTGTGGATGTTGTGGATTTCGTTGCAGCTGTGTTTCTATCGCACTGTTTTTCAGATCTCCATTTGGTTGATATTCCATTTCTGCTAGCTATGTATTTACTTCAATTCATAGACTCGGATTTGTCTGATTTGGATCCTGAATATATCATTTGGTTTATTGATTTCTGAGTTCACTTTACTTGTTTTTAGTGTTACATGAGTTTATGTTAAATTCAGTTTATGATTCTGTCATCTTTCCTTGTACATGCTTTAAATGTGAAGTTGGTTCCAAGTAGTGAAAAATTGCGATTCTAACACCTTGAACAGCAAACTAATTTTGCAAATGAAAGGTTCTTTGGAGTTGAAATCGAGCAACACCTTTGTCTTGATTGCTTTTTTTTTGGTTGCTGAATCTCATATTTCCCTTTGGCTTTATATTATTACACAAGAGACTAACTGTCCCTCATATCGAGCAGTTTGAATTGTCATTCCAAAGTAATGAGGAACTCTTATAAGAACATAGATAATAAAGTTAGCAGAATACGTCATTCCAAAGAAAAAGTTCATTTTTCACATTTCTTTCTCGTTGTCCGCAAAAGTTGTAGTCAGTGATGATAAGTTTGCTTCATCCAACAGAAGCAAATTACAATCACTTCAGAGCATAATGCCTTTACCTTGGCCGTGGAAAAGAGACCAATTTACCTGAATCAAAATAGAATGCCTTTATCTTGATTGCTTTGTTTCGGATAATGTACTAAATATTTTTCTTGCCAATCCGCCTCTTAAACATAGTGACAGAACTTACGAGAAGCTGAAACTGCAAACTTAGGAAGTAGGTAAATATCTTAATATCCGTAGTTTGTTTTAGGTCCGTGAATAAATCATCGTGTCCATGGGTACGGTTCCCGTGGCATGGTCCGATATGTAAATTCTAATTGGGTGTGCATTTCATGTGACACGACCATAACTTCAAACAATAATAAAATCTAACATGTTGCGAATTGCGGGTGTATTTCATGTGGTGTGTTTACGATGTGTCCAAAAACGGCAAGTGCACGCCATCGTGACTTGTTTCAGAATAATCCATAAATATTAAAAGCGACTAAAAAGTAAAAAGGCTAAAATGCACAATAGGTTTAAAATATGTAAATAATCGGATAATTTAGGTTTAAAATGGTTAAGCGACCGTGCTAGAACCACGGAATTCGGGAGTGCCTAACACCTTCTCCCGGGTTAACAGAATTTCTTACCCGGATTTCTGGCAGAGTCAAAACTTCCTCGATTTGGGATTTGAAATAAATAAATGGTGTCCCGGAACACCGTAAAAATTCTGGGTGGCGACTCTGAAAATCAATAAATAAATCCCAAAATCGAATAATGTAACTTAATTGGAAAAACGTGTGACAAGTACAGATGACTCCGTACCGATCCGCAAGACTCTACTAAACCTGCTCATAACCGGTGAGTCCTATGTAACCTAGGCTCTAATACCAACTTGTCACGATCCCAAATCTAAACTAGTCGTGATGGCGCCTATCTTGGGACTAGGCTAGCCAAGAAATCACATATTTACATAACTTTTTCATAAATTCCAAAAATATTTTCAATATTTCATAAACATCTTTAAATTTCCAAATCGTTAAGCAAAACCAAACGAAATGAACAGTCTAATCACTACCCCAAGACCCGGAGTCACCCTGTCATGAGCATCTATGAATAGTACAAAAATAAATTCTACTGTCATAATACATCAAGTCTCAGAACGATGAAATAAAATCGAAAACAAGAAAGGGAAAAGAGAAGTTGTGGACGCTGAACAGCTACCTCGAAATTCCAACACCGGCTCCACAGATGGAGGAAAGAAGCTAACGCTCTGAACCATCACCTATATCTGCACACATGAGTGCAGGGAGTAATGTGAGTACACCAACTCAGTAATAATGAAAATAAATCAGGTCTGAGCAGTAAGAAACACGCAGGGGCAACTCATCAATTCACAATAAGCACAGTCTTTCTTTCCAACAGTGTAAACATTAAATCAACACGCTTTAAAAGTCGATTTTCAGTAAAAATCCTTTAAAAAGATAATTTCCAACAATTTCAGTAAAATGTTCAAGAAGTTTAGTGAAAGGGTATGAATAATAATAAGTAGCCACTCAGGCAAAAACATCAATAATAAATCGCCCCTAGGAAAGAACATCACTCAGAATCAATCTATCAGCATGCCTCACAATCACTCATAATCAGCCCCTCGTGCAACCTCACAACAACTCATGCCTCCTAATCACTCGTCACTCGGCACTCGCACTCAGTAGGTACTAGCGCTCACTGGGAGTGTACAGACTCCGGAGGGGCTCCTTCAACCCAAGCGCTATAATAAGCCAAATCATGACATCAATCACTTTGGCACTCGGCCTATCAATAACATGTTGCGGCGTGCAGCCCGATCTCATATCATATCCTCACAAACATGCACTCAGCCCCACTCAATCATCATAAACAGTATAATATGCTGCGGCGCGCAGCCCGATCCCATAATATCCTCACAACATAGGCCCT
Source organism: Nicotiana undulata (assembly GCA_005239495.1). Classification (NCBI taxonomy): domain Eukaryota; kingdom Viridiplantae; phylum Streptophyta; class Magnoliopsida; order Solanales; family Solanaceae; genus Nicotiana; species Nicotiana undulata. The sequence goes on along the minus strand of MDKH01216527.1, from coordinate 39,403 downwards.
CGGCCTCACACAGTCAGAAACCTCTCAAAAAGCCACTCGGGCTATCAATAAAGCTGGGTACTCGACCCAAAATATCATTTTATATCTCAAAATAGTGTAAATAAGACTGAGTTTCGAAATCAATTAACATAATATGATTGAGTGTAAATCATAAATCAATACGGTGAGGAATAGCAGAAAAACAGCCCCAAAGGGATCCAAACAGGCCGGCACAATGACTCAAACATGGCTTACAACCCAAATATAGCAATAGTATGATAATACGCTTTATCATGTGATTTAAAAGCAATTACGCAACTCAATAGTTTCCACGGGAAGGACCAAGTCCAAATCCTCAATCAGTGCACGCCACACACTCGTCATCTAGCATGTGCGTCACTCCAAAATAGTGAGAAAATACTAAGTCCGGGGTTTCATACCCTCAGGACAAGATTTACCGTCATTACTTACCTCAAACCGGCCTGAAAAGCTACTCTGCAATGCTCTTGCCTCTCGAAATGGCTCCCGATTGCTGCGAATCTAACCAAAACCAGATTAATGTAATCAATATATACTAGGGAAACGAAACGCATTCGAAAATTACCACAATTAAGCACAAATCCCAAAATTGGCCAAACCCGATCCCCGGGCCCACATCTCGGAACTCGATAAAAATCATACTACAAGAATCCTCGTCCTTCCCCGAGTCTATACATACCAAGAACATCAAAATCGGACCTCAAATGACCCCTTAAATCCCCAATTCAAAGTCTAGAAATCTCAAGTCCTAATTTTTAACCCTTAATCCTCATAAATTTCATGTTAAACGAGGTAGAAATCATCATAATCGAGTAGTGAATTAAGAATCCTTACCTCAGGGTGTTATTCCACGAATCCCTCTTCAATTTTCGCTTCAAAAGCTCAAAACCCGAACACAAATGGTGGAAAAATGGCTAAATTTTGCAAAGGCCAATTTATATACCTTCTGCCCAGGGAAACCGCACTTGCGGCCCTTTTCCCCGCACCTGCGGTCTCGCACATGCGGTCCCAGGTGCGCACTTGCGGATTCACTTAAGGGCCCCATTTTCCGCTTCTGCGCTCGTCCAACCGCACCTGCGGACACGCATGTGCAGAAACTTTTCCGCTTCTGCGGCTTAACATCCCATAGCCCATTTCCGCATCTGCGTTGCTTCCTTCGCTCATGTGGTCTCGCACCTGCGGTGCCCTAACCGCAGGTGCGGTTACACCAGAACCAACAGCTTCTGCTAAAAATTTCCAACTTTCAACTCCCCGATGGCTATCCGAAATCATCCCGAGCCCCTCGGGACCCCAACCAAAAATACCAACAAGTCTCGTAACCTTATTCAAACTTAGTCGAGCCCTCGAAACACCAAAAACAATGCAAAAACACCAAAGTCACATAAAATTCAAGCCTATGAACTTTGAGATTTCTAAATTTCACAAAAGATGCCGAAACCATCCAAAACACATCCAATTGACCTGAAAATTTGCGCACATATCCAAAAATTACATTACGAACCTGCTCCAATTTCTGGAATTCCATTCCGACCCTGATAGCCTATTTTTCACTGCCCACCGGAAATCGTCAAAAACTAACTTTCGCCAATTCAAGCCTAATTCTACATCGGACATCAAAAGCACATTCCGAACACACTCCTAAGGCCCAAATCACCTAACAAAGCTATCCGAACCATAAAATCTACATTCCGAGGTCGTTTACCAATAAGTCAACTCCTAGTTGACTTTTTCATCTATTAGGTCAATTTAAGAGACTAAGTGTCTCAGTTCTCACCACGACCACTCTGAACCCGAACCAACAGAACAAACGCATCATAATTAGGTTAATTAACACATGCCAAAGTTGAAACAGGGGAAACAGGGCTAAACTCTCGGAACGACCGGCCGAGTCGTTACAATCTTGCATTATGATTTTCATCACCACACTTACTGCATGTCATTATAATCCCCTTCCTTGAACTTCTCCACTCACCTTTCCCCTTCAAAGCTTTATCAGCAACCATATTCCTCTTTACTTTGGGTTTTCCAACCATCTTGACAATTTCAAGTGGCTCCATTGCCTTACTAGGCAAAACTTTCCAGAATTGCACCCCTATAACATGCTGAATTTTATACTTATATGTTAGCAAATAAGCCTCTTTACTATACCACCAGTGTATTTGGGTCACTGGTTCAATCTTCTCATACATGAATGCCTTAATAATATGGGGACAAGGTATCCCATATAAATCCCACAACCTACTACATCTCTTCTTCTCAAGATTCACAGTATGTTTGTCTTTACCTTCTGTGAATTCAAAGCCATAGTATTCATTAAAGTTATAATTGCAAGCATGTGATATTTCCCTATAGTCATTGTATAGTTTCATACATGGTGGACTGAAATTTGCATTCCATCTCATTACTTTGCATTCATAATATGCAAACCTTTCCATTACCTTAATCTTTATTGCCTCCAACATCTTGATAATTGGCATATGTCTAGCATCTAGAATCCATGCATCCAAGAACACCACTTGTCACGACCCAAAATCCACTCTAGGTCCTGATGGCGCCTAACGCGGCCGTCAGGCAAGCCAACGATGATTGATCCACTTAATTACTCATAATTATTCCTTTGAAATCAAACTTTCCACTAATTAAATAGTATGAAAAAGAATTTACAGGGTGAAACAAGGATAATTACGTGAACTACCATACTAAACATCCAGTAGGAACCCCCAAAACCTGATGTCACAAGTGCATGATCCTTAACTAGGAAATATGATAAAATACAACATCTGTCTGAAATACAAATTAGACAGGAGAATGTAAACAACTCTGATGGAGACTCTGTGTGTTTTGGACTCGTAACATAGAATGCAACTCACCTAAGTCCCGCAATAGCCGCGCCTCTGCACCCATAAGACCACTAGACATATATGTACCTGCACAAAATGTGCAACAAGTGTATCATGAGTACGTATATCAACGCGTACCCAGTAAGTATATAGTCTAACCTCGAAGAAGTAGTAGCGAGGGGTCGACTTCGACACTTACTATGGGCTAACAATAAGGTACCAAAATTATAACTAGGCATGAATTACATAAGTACAACTGAAAACTCAATAGCAAGAAATAAATAAAACAATTCTTTCACTAATAGTAAATACCAAATTGTTTTCACTATTTAACAAATTAATCTCTCAAGCCAATGAAACAATATCAATTATAATTGGACTACAAGAATTTTTATACACGAATTATGTTGAGGTCGTACGACCCGATCCAACATACAAATATATAAACTGTGCATTGGCGAGGGTCGAACGGCACGAACCAGATGCATCTATCTACTACCGAGGCATTCAGCCCGCTCCACAAGAAGAGAAAATACATTAACACAACTGGTTCAGGATTATTAAGTGGCTAATATTCCAGGAAATACTGATTCACACTAACGGTCAAGTGACCCGTCCAAAACTCAATTAAATGAAGTTTAACCTTTTACAATTCGTTTATCAAGTTCCAATATGGTTTAAGCAATTAAATTAACAAGTAGGGTGCAAACAATGTAAGTATCACATGATTTGGGTCCTAGGCTACCTGGACATAAGGATAATTAGTAGCTACGTACGGACTCTCGTCACCTCGTGCGTACGCAGCCCCCACAAATAGAAGCACATATTAAATCAATTCACATATGGGGTTAATTCCCTCTTACAAGGTTAGAAAAGAGACTTACCTCGCTATGAAGTTCCATAATCGGCTCCAAAGCTCTTCCAACAGCTCAAACCGATGTCCATCGCTCCAAAACTAGTCAATCAATGTGCAATTCCGTAAATATATACTATAATACTCATTATAATCCAATTTATAACAATTTCCAACTCTGCTCGAAAAAATCGATAAAGTCACCCTCAGGCCCACGTGCCTGGATTCCGAAAATATTTTAAGATAAACATTACCCATAATATTACGAACTCAAATATATGATTTATCCCAAGCTCGTATCCAATTTCGTGGTCAAAATCCAAAAGTATCAATTTCTAGGGTTTTCTTCAAATCCCAAATTTCTACTAATTTTCGTGTTTAAATCCATATATAACCACGTATTTAACTTCTAATAGGTGGGAATAACTTACCTTGCATTAGATGATCAAAATACCCCCTTGAAGAGCTCCAACAATCGCCCAAGCCGTGTGGAAAATGGGTGAAATGAACCCAAACCTCGTTTTAAAACCAGTATGCCCAGTTACTTCCTTCTTCACGATCGCGTCACCTAGGCCGCGTTCGTGAAGCCTTGTGACCACCACCCTTCGAGTTCGCTGTCTACGAGCCGCGTTCGCGAAGGCCAAACTGCTCCAGGCCCCACTCCCTCTTTCTTCTACGCATTCGCGTAGGCTGTTTCAGGACCTCTTTCGCGTTCACGACCCCTGTGTTGCATTCGCGATGAACAAAAATAGCAGCCCAAAGTACTTCTTTGCAAATGCGAGACTCCCTTCGTGTTCGTGAAGGACAAAACCAGAACCAACAACAACAAGAATTAGTCTGAAACTACCCCGAAACACACCCAAGGCCCTCGGGACCCCGTCCGATCACACCAAACAGTTCCAATACATAACACAAACCTGCTTGAGGCCTCAAATCATACCAAACAACATCGAAACTATGAATCACACTTCAATTCAAGCTTAATGAGCTTTAGAACTTCAAATTTCTACATTTTATGCCGAAACCTATCAAATCATGTCCGATTGACCTCAAATTTTTCACACAAGTCACATTTGACATTACGGACCTACTCCAACTTCCGAAATCAGAATTCAAACCCGATAACAAAAAGTCCACTCCCGGTCAAACTTTCCAAAAACCTTCAAATTTTCAACTTTCGCCAAATGATCCCGAAATGACATGCGGACCTTCAAATCCACATCCGGGCGCGCTCCTAAGACCAGAATCACCATACGGAGCTATTCCCACTCTCGGAATCCCAAATAGACATCGATAACATTAAAATACACGTCAACCCAAGCTTATGAAATTCTTCCAAAATGCTTGCTTTCCATAATAAGCATTGAAATACTCTCGAGCTACCCGATACTCGACCCGAACACGCCAAGTCAGAAATAATAACATGAACCTATTAGGGCTTTCGAATCCCGATTTCGAGGTCGTTTACTCAAAATTCAAACCTTGGTCAACTCTTCTAACTTAAAGCTTTCGAAATGAGAATTTTCTTTCCAAATCAACTCCGATCTTCCCAAAATTCAATTCCGACCACACGTACAAGTCATAATACCTGAAGTGAAACTACCCAAGGCCTAAAACCGCTGAACGACACGCTAGAACTTAAAATGACCGATCGGGTCGTTACACAACCACATCAACTTCCTCATTTCCCCACTCCTCCATTTTTTTAACATGTTGGCTTCAATGTGTCTAGCACAATACATGTGATGAGAATCAAGTAGTACAGTGCTCACAACATCCAATAATCCATGTGATGGCATCAAAATCTAAAGAAATCAGAAGGCATTGGAAAAAAAAGAAGAAAAAACAGTTATTTCAACCAAAACAGAAAAAACATAATTGAAATTTCAGAAGTGAAATTTTGGTACCTTTTGCATGTCTGATATCACTCCCCCATTATTTAGGTCCAAAGACCTCTTCAAAATCTCAACAAACCAACTCCAGGTCCTGGTTGTTTCCTTTTCAACCATTGTCCAAGCAAGTGGATAAAATTGATTCATAGAATCCTATCCCATGGCCACCAATAGATGGCCCTTGTATTTTGCCTTCAAGAGAGTACCATCTGTATGGGTCAAAATCTGTCTAAAAGAAATTCGGCATGAAGAGGTGACTAAGTGTGAGAACTGTGTTTCATCATGGGCGGCTAGGTCGAGGTCGACCAGGGGTTGACAATACTGAGCCGTCGAGTAAGCCATTAGGGTTGATGTCGAGTAGTAGGAAAAGAAGCAACAACTAGTATAGCTTTGGAACTTTCAAAGGGAATATTCTATTGAATATTCCATCTGTTGTATGTTTTTAGGGGTTTTGGAAATATCCCATATAAATAGTAGAAGGGAGAAGGCAAAAGGCATGTAATATTGATTTTGATAAGAACTCTTGTGAAAGGTTGACTCTCGAGAAAGAATACAAAATATTACCTTTCCATAAGGATTCGATTTGTTGTTTATCCCACCTTTTCTTGCAACAAATCCGAGTAAACCTCATATATTCCCTTACCTACTTGTCTTACATCATTGTTAGAGAGAATAATCATCCACATCATTCAATGTTTGGGTGAATCATTCCCTCTATTTACATTTATTGCTATTTAATATAGTTATTGCTCATTATTGTTCTTCCATTCATTCATAACAACATCATTTAATATCATTTGTATTAAATCGGTTCAAACATTATATTGCATTACTTATACAAGCACGTGCTAGATCTAGAACTTATTATATTTAACTAGGATTTATCCATCACTTTCTTGTTTATTTGCTTTAACAAAAGGTTTCATCTTTTTGTTCAAACAATTTGGCGCCGTTTGTGTGAAATTTTCTAGTCAAAGTCATAGTTTTTTAGATCTAAAAAAAAAAAGCAACAGCAGCAAAACACAAAAAATTCTTTTTCCTACTTGCGCAGTCTAACATGGCAGGTAATGGAGAGAAAAGATTGAAGGCAGTGTAAAGCCTTACTGCTAACCTCCTAAACACCATCAATGAGGTTAATGGAGCAGAAGAGGAGAACGTGACACCAACCGCTTCCCCTAGACGAAGTGGTTTACCCCTTCCTCATGGGAGCGTTACCACCTCCCATGGAAAAGGAGCCTCTACGTCCACAATGGAAGAAGCACCACCAGCAGTGAAAAAGCTACTAAAATAATGGCTAACGAGTACGCTAACTAGCATACTCGACAAACCTGCCCAAAAGGCGAGCAAAGAGGATGCACGAGTCGACATCACAACAACAACCAATGAGCAGCACGTCCCTCTTCCTTTAACAGGTATCACCCACACCATTAATGATGCATGTAACGACACCCTTACAGCTATTCTAAGAAAAATAGAGGAGATGGAAAATGATAACAAAACGCTCTGCGACCAAATAAAGGAGCACCAAGAAAGATAGACAAGATACCAGGTGCCCCAAAGCTTTTACCAAATCGGGACGCCGGCCGGTTCGTGGAACAATCGTATAGCGACGAGGCCGCACCACATGTTATACCTAAAACATTCAAGATGTTGCCATACTTGAAAATATATGATGGCACAACGGACCCAGAGGATCACGTCACGCACTATGTCACTGCAGTAAAAGGAAACGACCTCACAAAAGAGCAAGTACAATCCATATTGCTGTAAATATTTGGTGAAACCCTAACCGGGGGAGTGCTGACGTGGTACTCACAACTGCCAGTGCGGTCCATAGAAACATTTGAGGAAATGGCCGACAAGTTCTTCACCGCACATGTCGGGGACAAGAAAGAAGAGGCAAGAGTAAACGATATATTCGCCATTAAACAATCACCCGTCAAAGGACTTAGGGACTTCCTCGCCCGTTTCAACCATGTTATAGTGACTCTCACAAATGTATCGGAAGGAATAGTGGTAGCAGCATTCCAAAATGGGCCGAACATGAGCGGTTCGAGGGTAACTAGAAAATTGTTGAGCCGACTCATGAAATACCCTCACCACTTGGGATGAAATACACAATGACTATTGTGCCGAGGTGAGATCAGACAAGGACGACCTCAACAGACCAACCCAACGGTTGACATTGGTCCAGATGGAGTCGAGAAACGATCGTAGAAATAATAACAGAAGGTATCATGCAGGTCCACGTCTCAATCGTGAAAGACACCAGCCAAACGTCAGAACTTCCGTCATACCACCTCCCCCCCCCCCCCCCCCCCCCCATGGTGAAGGTCCATCCAGGCCGCAGACAGGGACTCACCGAAATGAAAGAGGTATGCTTCCACTACTATCTGCTCAAAATTTTTGTGTTTCTCCTTCAAAGATAGTCTACGCCCTAGAGAAGCTCGGCCTAAAGGTGAAATGGCCACAAAAGATGAAGTCCGACCCAAACACCAGAAAGTTGAATTCCCTCTGTGAATAATATCAGGAACGAGGTCATAAGACCAAAGACTGCATCGCCTTGAGGCAAGAGGTAGTGAACATGCTCCACCAAGGGCATTTGAGAAAGCTGATGAGCGACCGAGGAAGAGCGAAGTTTTCTCGAGGACGAGAACATCATGAAGGCCCCTCGAAGCTTCCTTCCCCAGCCCCCACCATCCAAATGATCATCGGTGGAGGCGACGATGCAAAAATCAACAACGTAAAGTTCACAACCACCCACAAGTTGAAGCGATCGATCACCCATGAATGGTATGACGACCTCGAAGAAAGTATCATCTACGACGAGTCGGATACCCACGGTTTGACCTTTCCTCACTATGATGCTCTTGTTATTACTTTGCGCATTTTAGATACCGATGTAAAATGGCTTATGGTAGATGACGGAAGCAGCGCGTGCATTATCCACCCTCGAGTTCTCACACAAATAAGGCTCGAAGATAGGATAGTGCCACGCTGCATCACATTAACAGGTTTTAACAATGCAGTTGAGCGGACTTCCAGAGAAATGACATTAATCGTTCTGGCCGGTGGTATCACCCTGGAAACAACATTCCACATCATGGATCAAGATACGGCGTACAACGCCATCATAGGACGGCCTTGGATACACGTCATGAGGGTCGTCCCATCCAGCTTACATCAGGTCGTCAAGTTTCCCACCTCGTGGGGAGTATTCAGCATCCACGGCAAGCATCGCACGAACCAAGAATGCTACCGCATTGCCCAAGACTGCACATACACACAACAGTTAAATGGCAAAGGCGCAGAAGCATATCAATTAACAAGGTCGAGGTTAGAAAGCGATGAAGGGAAATATGTCACCAAGGATCCCAAAATTGTAGAGGCTATGGGATCAACTGTGGATGACCTCGACCCCGTTTAGCTCGATAAAAATGAACGCTGCAAAAAGGCCTATATCAGTCACAAACTCCAAGAATCAGGTAAATTCCAACAAATTTTAACTAACAATGCGGACTTGTTTGACTTTTCTCGTGCAGATATGCCGGGCATCACAAATAAGTAGTAATGCATAAACTGAATGTCGACCCACTCTACCCCCCAGTATGGCAGGTTAGAAGAAAATTCGATGCCGCAATAAATGATGTCGTCCGCGAAGAGGTGGAAAAATTACTTGAAAATGGCTCTATCAGGGAGTCAAAATACCCTCAATGGGTCGCCAACGTGGTCATGGTGAAAAAGAAAAATAGGAAGTAGCGGATGTGCGTAGACTTCACAGATCTGAACAAGACGTTCCCGAAAGACTCATTCCCACTGACTCACATCGATCAGCTCATTGACGAAACAACAAGCCCTCCCTTTATTCCTCGAAATCGAGCGGGAAACAAGAATTAGAATCAACCTATATAACATATATTCCCATGGAGTCGGCATTCTAGAAGTAAAGCTTCTCGGTCGCCTGCCTCCTTGTGTGGAAATGTTTTTCATGATCTCCAGCTCTTTCCCACCAGCTCGTTCTTTACTAGACATCTAGGCGAACCCGTCGGGTTAATTAACTCAATGTAAAGAAAGCTCATTAGGTCAAAACTAGGGGAGTTCTTACTAATAGCGAAAGGTTAACATCTCTCCGCCCTTATTAGTAGTAGCGAACATCAGGTAACTTCGTGCTGTAAAATGACAGATTGGTAATGAAGGCAATGTACTAAGAGCGCAACTCTATTAGACCTTTATATGGAAAAAGCTGGAAGAAAAGCGAGAAAGAAAGGTTGCCTACTACTAATAAGGGCGGGTAAGAAAGAGAGGTGAGGTGACTAGCTTAGCAACTTTATTCAATCTAAAAGGTTGGCTCAGTGCCCTATACTCCTTTAAGTGAAGGGGCGCACGAGCTGCTAAGTTTCCTGGACGCTTATTCGAGTTACAGGCATATCCTCATGGAGGAAGAAGACCAGGAAAAAACTACTTTCATCACCCACCAAGGGATGTACTACTACAGAGTTATGCCGTTCGGATTGAAAAATGCAAGGGCGACGTACCAAAGGCTAGTAACCTAAATGTTCAAAGCACAACTCGGCAAAACCATGGAGGTATATATAGACGACATGTTGGTCAAGTCAAAAAGAAAAAAAGACCATATCGACCACTTGAGAGAATCCTTTGACATACTCAGATGGTACGGCATGAAATTGAACCCCGAGAAATGCGCCTCCGGCGTAACCTCATGAAAGTTCCTCGGCTTTTTAGTGGTACAAAGAGGCATCGAGGTTAACCCCCACCAAATGAAGGATATAGAGGGAATACCAGAAAACTTGACCAACAAGAAGCAGGTGCAGAAACTGACCGGCCATATAGCTGCCCTGTCAAGGTTCTTCTCACGATCCTCTAATAGATGCCACAAATTCTTCGGCGTGCTCAAAAAGGACAATGGACTTCGACGCCCTGAGAGAACTAAAGGCGTAACTGTCTTCGCCCCTGCTACTTGCTAAGGCGGAACCCGAGGAAGCCTCCTAATCTACCTGGCAGTGTCCGATGTTGCATTGAGCACAATTCTGGTCCGAGAAAATAAAGTCGCAATCTCCAATCTACTACATTAGCAAGACCTTGGTCGACGCTGAAACGAGGTACCCCCACCTCGAAAATCTAGCCTTGGCTTTGGTCATAGCTTCACAAAAGCTTAGACCTTATTTCCAATGTCACCACATCTCGGTGGTCATGACCTTTCCTCTAAGGAGTATCGTGCACAATCCCGAGTTGTCGGATAGGTTGGCCAAATGGGCCATTGAATTGAGCGAGCATAATATAACCTATCAGCCGCGAACAACGATAAAGTCGCAAGTACTTGCTGACTTTGTCGCCGACTTCAGCACTAAAATAATGCCCGAGGTCGAAAGGGAAGCCGCTAGAACTTCCCCCAAGACACACGACATATGTGTTTTGTACATCGATGGCGCCTCCAACGCGTCAGGATCTGGACTGGGACTTGTACTCGAAGTCCCGACAGGCGAGATAATTTGCTAGTCCATACGGTGTCCCAATATGACTAACAATGAGGCCGAGTATGAGGCTATGATTGCAGGACTAAAACTGGCACTCAAGTATGTAGCACGACGAGTAGTCCTACGTTGTGAGTACAACTCGTCGTCAATCAAGTCACACGTTCTTCCAAATCAAGGAACAAAGTCTACAAAAATATCAGGTCGAGATCTGTAAATTGCTACCCGAGTTCGATGAATGCCAGCTCGACCAAACACCTCAAGCGCAGAACATCGAGGCGGACGACCTCGCCAAAATGGCAGCGACCACTAAAAGCATAACCGAAAAAGAGAATGTGGTCACTCTCCTCCACTCGTCCATCGACCAAATCAAGGTACGCACTATTAACCTAACTTAGGACTAGCGCAATCGTATTGTCGCCTACCTGCAGGACGATGTGCTCCCAAACGACAAAAAAGAGGACAAAAAACTTCGAATGCAAGCAGCCAGGTATAGCATCATCAACAACGACCTGTACAAAAGGATGTATGGCGGCCCTCTACCAAAATGTTTGGGACCAAACCAGACACGCCGCGTCCTAGAAGAAGTCCACGAATGTCACTACGGGGCTCACACCGGCAATCGAGCCCTAGTCAGATGTCTCATACGAGCACGCTACTACTTGCCCACAATGAAAAAGTAAGACACATATTTTGTTAAAAAATACGAACCATGCCAAAAGTATGCCCCCATGATCCACCAAGAGGGAGAGCACCTCCACTTAGTTACCTCGCCTTGGCCCTTCATCAAATAAGGAATGGACATCGTCGGCCCCCTTCCCGCAGGACGAGGTACAATTTTTTTTTAACTGGCTATTTTTCTAAATGGGTGGAAGATGGTGCATTCGCCCAAATACGCGAACAACAAGTGATCGCCTTTATATGGAGGAACATCGTATGCCGCTTCGGCATTCCCAAAGAAATCAGTTGTGACAACGGACCCCAGTTCACAGGGAAAAAGGTGGTTGAGTTCTTCGAAAAATGGCACATCAAAAGACTCTCCACGCCATATCACCCCGCAAGCAACGGACAAGTAGAATCCTCCAACAAGACGATATTTAATATCATGAAAAGAAACTCGAAAATGCCAAGGGACTGTGGCCAGAGTTGATGCCGGAAGTACTATGGGCATACCGCAATACACCAAAGACAAGCACAGGGGAAACACCGTACTCACTAGTTTATGGGACTGATGTAGTGATACCGGTCAAGGTCGGAGAATCGAGTCTAAGAAATTCAAATGAGATCGGTCCAATCAACGATGAAAACAGAAGGCAAGACCTCGACGAGGCCGAAGAACGAAGGGACATGGATTGTGTGAGGATGGTAGCCCAAAAACATCAGGTGGAGAGGTACTATAACAAAAGAGCCAAGGTCAAGCCACTCAAAGTCGGGGACTATGTACCCAAGGCCAAAACACAGGAGAGCAATGATCCACAGGAAGGCAAACTAGGGACCAATTGGGATGGACCGTACAAAATCAAGACGGTATTAAACAAAGGGTCATTCCAACTAGAAAAAATGGAAGGAAAATTACAACCAAACAATTGGAAGTCGCCCACCTCAAATACTTCAACTTCTAAGGATAGACGTCCTCCAAGTCGTACTCTTTTTCCTCACCCTAGTTTTTCCCAAATGGGTTTTCTCGGGAAGGTTTATAACGAGGCGAAGAAGAGGGCATCTTGGAGTTAAGTATAAGTTAATTGCTTGACCTCTCAACTACTTCTCTGGGTCGACAAATGAAGGGACTAGATAGACTGGGACTTCTCCAATGTATGTACGAACAGAGCAAAAACATGTAAACTCCTCCAATGAATGTATAAACAAAGCGAAATATGCAAACACATGATGTTCACATGTCTCCACCAAGTTTACATATTACGCGCCAATCCAGGAAATAACATTCGACCTTGCTCGGATCGACTTACATTCGACCTCGTTCAAATTGGTTAAAAGTCAACATTCGACCTTGCACGAATCGACTTACGTTTGACCTCGTTCGAATTAATTTAAAAGTCGACATTCAACCTCGCTCAAATCAACTCATATTCGACCTCATTCAAATCAAGTTAAAAGTAGACATTTGACCTTGCCCGAATCGACTCATATTCAACCTCGTTAAAATCAATTTAAAAGTCGACACTTGACCTCGCTCGAATCGACTCATATTCTACCTCGTTCAAATCAATTTAAAAGTCAACATTTGACCTTGCTCGAATCGACTTACATTCGACCTTGCTTGAATTGACTTACATTCGACTTTGCTCGAATCGACTCATATTTGACCTCGTTCGAACTAATTACAAGCCAACATTCGACCTTGTTCGAATCGACCCATATTCGACCTCGCTCGAATAAATTAAGACACTTGCATACGAATTAGATCAAATTAATTAAGCAACGATTCGACCTCGCACGAGCTCAACTTACAGTCGGCCTAAATCGAATTGCAATCAAAGCAATCAATTGAGGAAAACATTCAAAGAAAAAACAAGAAACTCATAAACGGACAGCAAAAGTATCATTCCAAAAGGTATCTTAATAGGTCTGAACAGACGCCCAAAAAATAAAAAGGAAAAAAGAACAACAAGAGTGCAAAACAAGCACACTACTCGGCAGCATCACCCCCATTGCCATCATCACCGGCGCCCTCTCCATTAGAGTATTCATCATCATACCATGCACCTGGCTCAAGCCCGTCTAAATCATCTTCATCATCACCCACCCCAGGCGTACCAGGATCGTAGCCTCAAGCGTCCTGAGCTGCACGTGCCTTAACACGAGCATCCTCAAATTCCACTTTAGAAACTTTTCCGGCCGTCATCAAGCCCCTGAATATGTCTAGGTGAGCCTCAGCATGAATCTACTTCTCCGACAAATCCCGTGGAACATCAGGATAAGTGGAAACATGGGATGAAGACGGTTGAGCCAGTAGTTGCGCCTTCTCGCTCTTAAGGACGACAATATGCTCGTTCAGGTCTGAAACCTCTATCTCTAGGACACCAATCAGTTCTTCAAGTATCTCCTCCTTAAGCGCAGACGTCTCCACTTTATTTTCCCGCTCAAATATGTGGACATGGATGGAACCCGCTAATGTCGCCGCTTCTGCCACAGCCGCCGTCCTAGCTTCCTCGGCTCTCTCCATCTCTACCGCTTTTATGGCCAACTCGTCACTCAAGCCGTTGGCTCTAGATTTACTCTGCTCAAGCTCGGCCCACCAGGATGCCACCTGAGCCGGAAGGTCAACGCATTCGGCCACAACCCCTTTGCTCACCTCAAGCTCGTCCTCATTGACTCTCAATGTTCCTTATAGATCGCTACACCTACCTATGACTCTCACGAGCTCATCGTCCTTCTCCTTCAGCTCCTCATCCTTGTGCTTCGGCTCATCCTCGAGAGACTGGAACTGACCATCCTCGCTGAGTATGATGCTCAATGCGCGATGCTTGGTACAATACTCCCTATACTTGGACTCCATTCTTTTATAGAGAGCCTTTGTCTTCTCTTCTCGACGGGCGCACTCGATTTCCAGAATAAGAGTCTGATAAATAGATAGAAAGCATCCATCAAAGACGAACAAGGTAAAGAAAAGAAAAAAAATACGAGAACACGAAAAGACAAAAAACTTACTCGCAAGGCCATCCCAGAGATGCATAACGACATGCCGACATCCTTAAATATATGCAAGGTCTTATTCTCGGCGACCGTGCAGAGGGGAATCAAAGTTGGGACCACACTCTTTGAGAAAGTTAGAAAATTGTAGTCCAAAGGAATGACGATATTTTGGGTAGATCCCTCCGTTCTCACCTCTACCCGAGTGAACCCCTCGTCGAACATCCGTACCTCTTGGGGGTCTATATCGGAACTAGACCCATCATCATCCACGACCTTCGCTGCCTCTAACCACCCCTTTTCCATAGCGACCTCAGTTTCCTCTGACCGCCTTCCTTCCATGGTGACCTCTGGCGGGGGAACAATCTCTGTAACTGAAGGGTGTGCAGACTCCACGCCCAAAACAACATCACTTTCGGGTGCGTCCACGGCCGTAACCACGCCGCCAACCTCTACTCTACGCCTTTTCTACAGAGTCACTTCCTCCTCACCTGGTAAAGACTCGTCTACTAGATGAAATACTTGGAAGGTCGGAGTCTCCGCTGGTGGAGCAGCCGCCTGACGGCCAGGCCTACTCAAAGCCGGAGTTTGAGAGGAAGTATTTCGTATGGACTCAGTTAGCACGAACTGCAATCCGGTCAAGGCACCCGATTGGCGAAATGCGAGAACGGGAGCCTTCGCCATTTTCGGAGTTCTCCGACCTAACACCAACGGGGAAACTGTAAGTAAAAAAAGGACAGTAATGAGGTCGAAGTAGTTAAAGATCGGAACCTGACTCACCAGTGAAGTAGGCTTGGGTCCAAATTTCTTATTGAACGACGACCAGTCGCAGATCCCTACCGTGTGGGGAAAGATTTGGGTCACCCAGTCACATATCCCTATCGTGTGGGGCAAGATTTGGGTCACCCAGTCGCAAATATTGGCGACAGATCTAGGCAAAATCCATACCACAATTAATTAGCGAGGCGGTTGATGCAATAATAAACCTAACAAAGGTCGGGATCGAATCCACACGAAATTAGAATATAAGATTAGGTGTATATCTAGGTTGATTGTAAGTTTTGGCTCAAATTACACTTCCAAAATATTGATTGGTGTTCTACTTCTACTTTACTCTATTGTTTGCAAGTATAAAACTAAGGACTATATTTTTGGTTTTGAGTTTTTGAAATGATTAAAGGGTCTAGAGTCATGACTTCTACCTATGTGGTTATCTAATGGGTTGTAAACTCCGAGGAAAGTTTGATTAGTTGGGGTCGTAATATAGCGATCGCATCCGGGAACTCACTCTATACCTCTCGATAGTTTGAGTATGTTTTTCCAATTTGGCTTTCTCAAGTCCAAATGGGTATTTGCACAATACAAGTGATATTAGCTCAAGTCAGGTATTACTATCTATACGTTTAACCCTTTAATTGGGGCTATCAATTTCTTGAGTTCACCCCAATTCCTTGTAAGCCAACTTTTCCTAGACTTAGTCCCTCTTTCTCAAGTAGAGACTAAGTCATTAAGGCATGAATTAATGTTTGCAACCATTAATTCTTGAGTTCTAGCAAGAACTAGTCTAAATATCACTAACCCAATCACAAAAATGCCCTAAATTAAATACCCATCAAATACCCACACTAGGGTTGGGTCACAACCCTAGCTAAAGATTTAGCTACTCATGAGAAATGCAGAAATTAAAGAAGAAATAAAGATAGAATCCACAACATGTGATTATGGGATGAAGCTCAAGTGTTTGGAAACAAATCTAGTACAAAATTACTAAATGCAGTAAGAGAAAACGGAACAGGTGCTCTTCTAAAACATAACTTAACCTAAAAATGACAAAAAGTCCTATTTATACTAAGCTAAAACTATCTGACAAAAATGCCCCTGCGGAGGTTGTGCGGCCTCATAATTCTGAGTGTGACCGCACACTTGCTTCTGCGTCCGCATAATTGTAGTGCGGTCCGCATTTCTTAAACTTGAGCTCTGTCTTTTGCTAGACTTCTGCGGACCGCACAATTCTGAGTGCGGTCGCACTCTTGATTATGCGGCCGCACAAAAATAATGTGGTCCACACTCCTTGACTTTGGACTTGAACCCAGCTCTCTGATTCTGTTTTTATGCGGTCCGTGTAATATTGATTTCGGCCGCACACTGGCTTCTACGGCCGCATAAAATTCATGTGGTCCACACATCTTAAATTTGAGGTTCCTTGAATCCATTCCCCTGCAATTCGCATAATAGTGAGTGCGGCCGCACATAGACTTCTACGGCCGCACAATATTTGTGCGGTCCGCACATCTTTACTTGCTCAAACTTCAAAGTCTCTGAACCTATCTTCTGCGGCTGCACTAGAATTATGCGGTGCGCACAATCTGAAGTTGAAATTGACAGGGTTTCTTCATTGTTTGTGGCCGCACTAGAACTGTGTGGTCCGCACTCCAAGTATTTTCACCCTGTTTTTGTCCTTGTCCAATTTTGACTCTTTTTTTGAGTTGATTTTCACTTTCTTGGCTCGTTTCCCAATATTCCTGCAATAAAGCTCATTTCATTAGTTCCGGAGATACCTTTAAGCATTTTTGAGCTAAAACTCAAGTAAAAGAGAGCAAATAAGCGGTCAAAATCCCTACTTATCAACTCCCCCAAACTTAAGCTTTTGCTTGTCCTCAAGCAATTAAGGCAATTCCCACCTACGCTAGAAAAAAGGGATATTTCAGCTGGCCTAAGGTGAATCAATTACGTATCAATTGGGACTATCAATTACCCACAACACATATGAATTATCAACAACACAATGTTTGACTTTTTGAGTACCATAGTTCTAATGTGACACTAGAGCATCAAGATTTGACTCTATTCATCAAGGAAGCTCACTCTTTCACGTAGGTCATTTTGGATCCTAAACTCCTCCTCCTCTACTCTTCATTAGAAAATCTCACTTTAGAATGTAACACTTGAAACAAGGATTGTGAAAAGTTCGCTCATCTCTCTCAAAAGGATGTCACAAGTCCGACTCTAAGTACCATAAGCTTGCCCCTTATGTAAATCACCACTAATGTAAGCTCACTCAACTTGAAATCATGTAGGGCTTTTGCGGGATGTAATGAAGGCTTTTGGACCAAGGTAAGACTTGTTGGAATATAATGGTTTCATCTTTCCTTAGGCACTCCATTTTCTCTTTTCGGCTCATACTTTCTAGACTCTTTGAGTCATTTTCTTCTTCCTTGGGGGAACTAGAGAGACGTAACGTCACTCTTTCTTGATCATGACATTCATTTTTCTCATTTTGTATTTACTCCATGCCTTTCTCCATTGTTTTCTTTGAATTCCTTCAACTTTCTACCTTATTCACTTTCTTCTTGGAATTTTTCTTTTTGGTCTTTCTTTTCTTTGCCTTCACTTTTCTTCATTTCTTTCTCTTCTTTGTATCTTTTATCACTTTCAAACTCCTCGTCTCTCCCCCAAACTTATGTTTTTTCAATTGTTTCTCAAGAATGCTAGGGAAAGATCGGGTGCCAAGAGAGGGTAATTACAAAACGGATAAAGGCTTGTAACGTGGTTATTGAAAGAAAAAGGGCTTCGACTCAAAGGGGTTGACTAGGGATATCACATTGGTAGGATATGGAAGTTTTTAAATTTTAAATTGGATCAAGGAGAGCCTACAATCATTTATCAAGACAAGCTACACTTAGAAATTCACCTAGAGAAACATTCGGGGCAAGTTCTAGACTATTGGCACGGGAACTTGGACTTGCAAGTCAATACCTCACCTCTCAAGCTACTGGATATCTAAAGAGAATAGAGTCGAGGGCCCACAACAACCGTAGCTAAGATTGAGAATAAACAATGGCTCGACTAAACCGCTCGATGACTGTTTAAGTCAACTCAATAGTCTAAATACTAGAGTTGTTTTATGCCAACAACTTTGTTTTTAACCATAAGGTCGGAGGTAAATGTGTTAGCACCAAGTGAAGCATGCTTGAGTCATTTTTATTCATTACTACTATATTTGCCAAAACATAAAAGAAAATGGACTCAATCCCTTAAGAAGGTTCTCACGCCATCCATCGTTGGGAAGAGCCACCCGGTTCACACAACATCCACATTTGGAAAGAACCATGGAACTAAGAAAACCAAAGGCTTATTGTTCACACAAAACTTAAAAAGAAGATAACAAATTAAAAAGAAGCTACTAAAGTAAATAAGAAGTTATACTACTAAGGAAAAACAAACTAAAGAAGTTATGAAGTAAACTACAGAAAGTAAAATGAATATACAAAACGAACTAAAGCGAATATATCATAAGGGAAATGAATATTTACATGAAATGGGGAGAATATATACATACCAAAAAGAAAATAAAGATAAAGGAAAAATAGTGTAATAGTTATTCCATGCCAAATATCAATGTCAATCAAATTAAAATAGACCACCCCCAAATGAAAATAAGCATTGTCCCGAATGCTAATCAAAAATAAGAATAGGGAAGGGTAGAGAATGAAGAAACTTCCCTATGTGGTCTCAGTCTGCATGGAGTCCTCAGCACCCTCTATCTCCTCTAATTGTATGTCATCATCTCCTGGCTGAGGGAAAATTGGGTTGCTGAGCATCTGTATCATCTCCTCAGCAGTGTGTGCAGTTGCAACCGGCTGGATGTTGCCTCTGGTGTTGTTGCTACTGCTGCCGGGACAGTTTGCTCCATGAGCAGGTCCAATAGAAGATCTCCAGAAGATGCAATCTTTTCAATCTCTTTGCTCAGCCTCTCCGCCGACGTCTTTGATGCCTGAGACTTCCGCGTTTTCTTGACCTGTTTTCCCAAATCCTTAATGACCTTCCCATGCATCGCTAGAAGCTCTGTAATGGTCTTTTGGTTGTCTAGAATTTTCTTCAATGTTACCTCCACTGACGGAGGTACCTTTGGCTCTGCTAGGGCTGAGGAATGTGCTGTAACAACACTAGATATGTCAGTCAACTTTGTAGTAGCTGCCTGCATCCAGTTGTTGAGGCTCGCCAATGTATGGGAGACTCGCAGCGCAGTCTGAGGATAAGTAGATAAGGTCGGCACTGATAATGGCATTGATAGCCTAGCATAAGCAGGTGGTCCGGAAGATGAAGGTGTCATGACTGCTATCTCGATGGAAGTACCGGATGATGTGGAAGGCTCGGCAGCTGAATCAGTAACCACTACCGTTGGCTCCTCAAACTGGCCAGCAGAGGTAGTAGCTTTACCCTTGAACTACAGGTTGTCAGCTCCCTGGAGGTGGTACCATGAGAAAGGCTTCTTGGACTTTACCTTGACGTCATAATGCCTCGGCTCCACCCTTTGATCCTTGAAGTATTCTGTGAGGAAGTTCGAGTAGGGATATGATTTGTCCTCCTTCTGGATATCTAAGGTAATGTTTGAGTACATCAAGGCTACCACATTTATTGGATATCCAACCATAATTGACGCTACCGAGTCTACACGGGGAAGTGGGAGGATGTTCTCATTTAATCATGGATCAATGCGGCCGCACACATATGTCTATCACCCTTTGCTTCAAAGTTTAGGGTGGCTCGGGCTATTGGAATCCCTACTGTGAGCCACGGAAGTGTTGACCCTCGGATTTCCAGAATCTCAGCTAGCCACGGGCAGCTGCATCACCCATAGCTAGCTTTACCAAGTATTGCACTACTTCTACTTCTTCAAACCCCACATATGAATTCAGTGCACAGTCAAAACGGATTTTCAGATTTCGGACTTTTGTCACCTTGGTACCCTTTTTTATGTGAGCAACATTGGCATAGAATTCTTTGACCAAGTGCTCATTTGCATCTAGAATGTTGTGGGTGAACCATTTCAATCCTTTGCGCTCCTGGAATTTTCTAAGAACATCGAGGTTGTGCCTGTTCAAATCTTTCATCAAGATTTGTCGCTCAAGAGTGAGCGACCTCTACGACCACCATTCTCTAAATTTAGCAAATGCATTAGCACTGACAAATCTGTCTTCCCATAGCTCTGGCCTTCGTGATCTTTCTAAACCTCCCACTGTAGTATCACCCCCTCTCCCATCGTCTGGGTGATCATAATCATCGTCCACATTAATTGGATTAGCTGGAGCATGTGAGGAAGAGGGCTCAGAGGCTTGACTACCCTCCTCCGAACCTTCAGAAGAACTGGCAGAAGATGATGATTCATTTACTAGGTGGAGTCTCCCTGGGAATTGTTGTGATTGGGCTTCCGGCTGTGCTTGCACAGAGTTACACTCAGAAGCTTCCCCGCAAGGGAGGTACTCACTGGTCTCGAAAGGTTCAGGGGCTCTATTGGTTGTAGTTTTCTTGCTTATGAGCCTTTGAAGTGCTAGAGGTAGGTTGCTTTTTCCTCGACCCCGGCCTCGTGAGGGTTCTGCCCTCTCTTTTGATGTATCTCTTCTACCACGCGAGCGAACCATTGTATGCAACACATAAGTTGTAGAAATCAGTTAGAATTGAAGCTCATAATGTATACAGAAGCATGATTGAAAGTTGCAATAACACAGTCTCAGAATGGGCAGTGCATACCACACAGAAGTGTGTGTGGCAGCAGACTGCCGAGTGCGGACCGCACAAAAGTGAGTGCGGCTGCATAACCAAAAGTGTGGAATGCACAATTTTGAGTGCGGCCGCAGATCCAAGTTCAGACTACCGAGGTCTCTGATGTTTCATCAGTGTGGATCGCACAAAAGTGAGTGCGGTCGCATAACCAAAAGTGCAGACTGCACAATGAGTGCGGTCGCATAGCCCCAGGTTCATTCTACTAGAGTCTCCGATGTTTTCATTAGTGCGGACCGCATAAAAGTGAGTGCGGCCGCACAAGTCCACTGCGGACCACACAATTTTGAGTGCGGCCACACAATTTATTAACATACTTGCCTAAATCAGGGAGCTGTGGACCACACAAAAATATGTGCGGCTGCATACCCTCTAATGGAACCGCACAAAAGTGTGTGCGATCGCATAATTTGAATTTCATGGGCACTGCCTTACGATTTGTGCAAGGTTTTTCACGAATTAGACATGGCTCTAGTAATTAAGCATGATTAGATACTTACCCAGGCCCCATTTAACATTTAAGATGCTACCCATATGATGATAAGCAATAATGACCATCTATTGACATTATTAGGCATGAACATAACCCTAGATTTAAGAACTAAAACAAAGAAAAAAGAGGAAGAATCTAAATCACTAAAATTAACATACCAGTAATGAAGATTGAGAACAATGGGGATATGCATTGTGCTAGCTTAGTTTCAGAGTTCAAAGGTCGTAAAGTGTAAACAGTTGAGTAAGGACATGTTTATACTTTGACCCATCTGGCCCATAATTTACCTGAGTGTCGTCGCACAATTTTGAGTGCGGTCCGCACTCCTTACCCATTCCTTGAAGTAATGCTACTGTCCACACAAAAATGAGTGCGGCCGCAAAATTTGTGCGGCCGTATCATTAAGGAAATTTGACAGGCTAAACTTCAAAGATCATGCATTTTCATCTCCCAGTTGTGCGACTGCACAAAGAATTGTGCGGCCGTAGAGTGATTGTGCGGTCCGCATAATTCTGGTACGGCCCGCACTTTTGCAACACTTAGCCAATTTTTCTTGCATAGTCCCTGCAATGCACACCCATCTTCCTGCATACACATCAAAACTAGTTAGCACAAAATAAATCTAATCTACTCTAAAAAAGAAAAAAAACAAGAAAAAAGAAGACACATGGGTTACCTCCCAGGAAGCACCTGATTTAACGTTGCGGCATGACGCATGTTACATCAATCACTTGAAATGGAGCAACGCCACAACGTGGACATCATCAATCTTGCCAATATAGTGCTTCACCCGGTGCCCATTGACTCTAAACACCTCACCATTCTTATTTTTCAAATCTAAAGCACCAAAGGGTGTCACATGTACAACTTTAAATGGGCCACTCCACTTGGATTTCAGCTTTCCCGAAAACATCCGCAACCGAGAGTTGAACAAAAGCACAAGATCACCTTCTTTGAATTCTTTGTTCCGGGTATACTTGTCATGGAGGTAATTCATCTTGTCCTTATACAAGGACGAACTTGAGTATGCATGGAACCGGAACTCATCAAGTTCATTCAATTGCTCCACCCTAAGATTGGCAGCTACATCCCTCTCAAGGTTAAGCTTCTTCAACGCCCACATAGCCTTATTCTCAAGTTCCACCGGAAGGTGACAAGCTTTCCCAAACACTAACCGATACAAAGACATACCAATTGGTGTTTTGTAAGTTGTTCTATAAGCCCAAAGAGCATCGTCAAGTTTCTTTGACCATCAGTCATGTTGGCATTCACAGTCTTTGACAGAATACTCTTGATCTCCTGGTTGGAGGCATCAACCTATCCACTTGCTTGAGTATGATAGGGGGTCGATAATTTGTGAGTGAAACCATACTTGGATAGTAAAATATCAAAAGCTTTGTTGCAAAAGTGTGATCCCACATCACTAATGATGGACCTTGGAGTACCAAATCTTGGAAATATGTTCTTCTTCAAGAAATCTACCACACTCTGAGCTTCATTGTTGGGAAAAGCCACAGCTTCAACCCATTTGGACACGTAATCCACAGCTACCAATATATTGGTGTTCCCACATGAGAGCACAAACGGATCAAAAATATCAATCTCTAGGATGGTGGTGAAGGGCATCTCATTTTTCTTGGAGATCCCACCGGCCCTTTGACATTCATCACAATGCTTAACGAGATTGCTCGCATCCTTATAAAGGGTAGGCCAATAGAATCCACAACTTAGCACCTTTGTAGCAGTTCTCGCTCCAACATGGTGACCACCATATGGCAAAGAGTGGAAAGCTTCAAGAATACCCAATTGTTCTTCTTCTGGTACACATCTTCGGATAACACCATCAATACAAATTTTGAAGAGATATGGCCCATCCCAAGTAGTCCAGGCAGTCCCGTTTGAGATTCTTCCTTTGGTTTGAAGATAACTCATTCGGAACAATGCCACTCACAAGATAGTTGGCTACATCGGCAAACCATGTAATCCCGGTCATAGAAATGGAAAGGAGTTGTTCGTCAGGAAATGAATCGTCGATCTCAAGGCCATCATGTGTCCTCCCCTTCTCCTCCAATCGGGACAAGTGGTCTGTCACTTGATTTTCACTCCCCTTGTGGTCTTATATCTCAAGATCAAATTCTTGTAAAAGAAGTACCCACACCATCAATCTTGACTTAGAGTCTTTCTTACTCATCAAATAACAAAGTGCCGCATGGTCGGTGTGAAAAATCACCTTTGTACCCATTAGGTACGGGCCAAATGTTTTCCATAGCAAAGACAATGGCTAGGAGTTCTTTATCAGTCACTGTATAGTTGACTTGGTCCTCTTTCATGGTCTTACTAGCATAGTATACCAGATGGAAGATCTTGTTAATTCATTGTCCCATTACCGCTCCAACCGCCACATCGCTCACATCACGCATGAGCTCAAATGGTAAGCTTTAATTTGGCGCGGTGATAATAGGAGTGGTAGTCAACTTATACTTAAGTAGTTCAAATTCCTTCATACAATCTCCATTGAAAAGGAACTTGGTATCTTTCTCCAAGAGTTTGCAAAAGGGGTTTACCACCTTATAAAAGTCCTTAATGAATCGGCGGTAAAACCACGAATGACCTAGAAAGCTCCTCACTCCCTTTACGGAAGTAGGGGAGGGAGTTTGGATATCACTTCAATTTTTGCTTTATCGACCTCAATACCATTCTTAGAAATCTTGTGACCGTGGATAATGCCCTCTTCGACCATAAAGTGACACTTCTCCCAATTCAATACCAAGTTAGTTTTCTCACAACATGCCAATGCCTAATCCAAGTTATCCAAGCACTCTTCAAAAGAATTCTCCGCGACAGAAAAATCATCCATGAAAACCTTGAGAAAGTCCTCCACCATATAGGTGAAGATGGCCATCATACACCATTGAAAAGTTGTCGGTGCATCGCATAACCCGATAGGCATCCGCGAGAATGCGAAATGCCATTGGGACAAGTGAAAGTGTTCTTCTCTTGGTCTTTAGGAAAAATAAGAATTTGGTTATATCTGGAATATCCATCAAGGAAGCAATAATAAGCACGTCCGTCTAACCTATCCAACATTTGATCAAGAAATGGAAGCGGAAAATGGTCTTTTGCGAGTAACTTTGTTGAGCTTCCTATAATCTATGAACACTCTCCACCCGGTGACAGTTCTTGTGGGGATAAATTCATTTTTGTCATTTTTTATCACAGTCATGCCCCCTTTCTTTGGGACACATTGCACCGGCGAGGTCCACGAACTGTCGGAAATGGAATAAACAACCCCGGCATCCAACCACTTGATGATCTCTTTCTTCACTACCTTTTGCATAGCCTCATTCAATCGTCTTTGATGTTCCATGGAGGGTTTGGAATCCTCCTCCAAAATGATTTTGTGCATGCAAAAGGCGGGGCTTATACCCCGAATATCTGCCAATGTCCAACCAATTGATTTCTTCCTCCTTTGGAGCATCGCAAGGGTGGAATCTACCTGCACGTTAGTTAAGCACGAGGAAACAATAACAAGTAAAGTGGAACAAGGGCCTAGAAACTCATGCCTAGGGTGTGAAGGCAAAGGATTTAACTCCAAGGTGGGAGGCTCCTCGATTGAGGGCTTTGTTGGTGGAGTCTTCTGGTTTTCGAGATCCAAGTAAAGTTTTCGGGGCTCATAAGTATATGATCCTATTCCTTGAAAAGCATTGACAAATTTTACAAAGCCTTCCTTCTCATCTTCATCATGATTCAGTAACACATCTTCCAAGGTATCTTCAACATTTATCACAGCACTTGTGTCATCAACAATTACTTCGGTCACAAGATCCACGAATGAACACACTGCGTTACTATTCGAGCCTCATTGATTTACAAACATGGAACACCACTTTTTCATCGCCCACCCGAAATGTGAGATCACCAGCTTCTACATAAACTAAAGCCTTCCTTGTAGCAAGGAAAGGTCTCCCCAAAATTATTGGCACCTTGTAGTCAACCTCACAGTCAAGTATCACAAAATCTACGGGAAAGATGAACTTGTCGACCCGAACTAACACATCATCAATTATCCCCAATGGCCTTTTCATTGTTCGATCTGCCATTTCAAACCTCATGGATGTGGGTCTTGGTTTCCGAATCCCTAACATTTTGAACATAGGATAGAGCATCAATTTAATTCTTGCCCCCAAGTCACATAAAGCTTTGGCGAAATCGGCACTCCCAATAGTGCACGGGATTGTGAAAGCATCGGGGTCTTCCAACTTTGGAGCCATGGAGTGCACAATAGCACTCACTTGATGTGTCATTTTGATCATTTAACAGTTCATTGACCTCTTCTTTCTTACCAAATCCTTCATGAACTTGGCATAACCTGGCATTTGTTCTAAGGCTTCAACCAACGACACATTTATGGACAAACTTTTCATCATATCAATGAATTTCTTGAATTTATTCTCATTGTTTTGCTTTGCGAGTCTTTGAGGATTTGGAGGAGTAGGTTGATCGGCGCCCACCTATACCACTAAAGAGTATCAAGGAAGGGGTCGAAGCAGCTTTTACCCGAGCGGGTCGGGATCGATATCCACGGGGAGTTAATGAAATGGGAGTTGAATTTCTACTTAACCTAATGGTGTATCAAGTTCTTAATTGAACTTCTCATCATAAAGGGTTTTGTATTTATACTAAAGTTGAATGTTATCTAGCTAACTATTATCTTTTTGTGGATTTTTCTCAAGTAATTAAAGGCACTAGGGCTATGACTTATTCCAAGGCGAGTGACTAATGGAATCTTAAATCGAGGATAACTTTGTGAAATGTGGGTAAATGACATAACCTCATACTAAGTTGCTCACCCAATACTTCTCAGTAATTTGGGTGACCTTGCCCGAATTGACCTTCTCAAGCATAATTGGGTGTTTCAATAAATCCAATGAAATGGCTTAAGTCAGGTGTAACTATCTCCAGTATAAACCCTTTTATTGGGGCTATAAATTTCTTGAGTTCACCCCAATACCTTGTTAGCCTAATTACCTAGACTTGGGTCATCTCTCTCAAGAATAACCCTAGTCATGAAGGCACAAAATAGTGTTTGCAACCACTAAATATGAGAATTAAGCATAAATTAGACTAAAAATCAAACACCCAATCACAAATTTATCCTAAAATGAAAGACCCATTAGTTACCCACACTAGGGTTGAGTCACAACCCTAGCTTAAGGGTCTAGCTACTCATATTTGAAGAAGAAACTAAGATAGATGATGAAATTGAACTCATAAATGTAAATTACAAGAAGTAAATCTAAGAAATATTGTAAGAACTAAGCTAAAATTGCTCAAAATAGAATAAAACTATTGTTCGCGTGCTCACTCTAACAGCTGATGCCCTAAAAATGAGAAAAAGATGTATTTATACTAGGCTAAAAATATTGGACAAAATTGCCCCTATGGAGATTTCGCTCCCAGCGTAATTCTGAGCGCTGCGGCGGATTGGCTTCCGCTGTAGTGGAATAATGGTCGCTACAGCGTTCTTCGACTTTGATTACTCCTCGATTCTCCATTCCGCTCCCAGCGGAATTTTGTAGCGCCGCAGCGGTCACTGCAACGCGGCAGTGAAAAAATGCCGATGACCATGTTAATGTGAAACCCCAACTTTTCTGACTCTCTGAATTTTTACAAACGCTTCCAGCGTAATTTTTAACGCTGCAGCAAAATAGCAGCGCGGTCAAAGGTGGAAACTACCTCAAAAACATGCTCTCTGAAGTTTGGCAATGGGACAGCGATTGAAAATCTGTTGTAGCAAAGTGACAACCGCTGCAGCAAAATTTTGGCGTGGACAACGCTTCTACTGGGTACTGGGACAATGCAAGTTTCTGCTCCTTTTTAAGTCCTTTCAGGTCAATATTCACAATCAATTCCTGCAATTTGAACAACTTGCATCAATTTGTGGGAGTATTTTAGTCAAATTCGCCTCAAAACCTAAGGAAACGGGAGTAAATAATAAGCACAAATCACTAGTTATCAACTCCCCCAAACTTAAGTTTTTGTTTGTCCTCAAGCAAACAAAATAACTCCCACCTCCGTAATCAAAAGAAAAAGTATTTCAACCTTTTAGATGTGATTTCATCAAGCTTCAATTGTGAATAACAATTACCCTCAGCACAAATGTATCATTGACATCATTATGCAATGATTTTCTTAGCTCACTGGATCTAATGTGACACCAAAGCTTCAAGAGATGACTCAAATCGCCAAAGAGCTTCTCTCTTTCACCTAAATCACCATGGATCCCAAACTCTTTCTCCTCTACTCTCCATATGCTTATATCACCATAAAGAATGAACTCTCAGAATTGGGTTTATCATGGGGTGCTCTATTCACTCTCAAAAGAATGCCTCAAGTCCGGCCTTAAGTACCATAGGCTTTCCCCTCGTGTAAATCACCACTAATGTAAGCTCACTCAACTTGAGATCCTATAGGGCTTTATCAGGATGTAATGGAGGCCTTTTGGATCAAATTTGGTCATGGTGAACTACGATAGAACATCCCTCCTTAAGCACTCCAATTTGTCACATTTCAGCTCATGTTTTTCTTGACTCTTTGAGTCACACACTTCTCATTGGGGAACTTAGAGAGACTCATTGTCGCTCTTTCTTTTATTTGGAGTTCACTTTTATCCCTTTTTCTTTCATTTTCATCATTCCAAACCCTTTTTCAACTTTGATTTTCCTTTCAACCCTTTTGCTTTTCTTTTTGGCTCAACTTGCTTTTCAATCTTTTCTTTGGCCTTTTCTTGTATTACAATGCCTTTCATAACTATGCATTTCCTCGTCTCTCTCCCAAACTTATGGTTTTGACTATCATGAGTGCTCAAGGAGATAATGGGTGCCAAGAGGGGGTCATTAGAGAACGGATGAAGGTTCATTGCGTGGTTTTTTAACAAATAGGCTCAGGCTCAAAAGGGTTTGACTAGGGATCTTTTCAAGGTAGGCTATGGAAGTCCTTTAATTTCAGTCGGGAATCAAGGAAGGCCTATGTTCATTTCACAAGTCGAGCTAACTTCAGATTTCACCAAGAAAAACACTAGGGGCAAGTTCTAGACTTTTAGGCACGGCACTCCGGTTATGCAATTCAAAACACACCTCTCAAACCTCAGGATCGTTAAAGAGCATCGATTCTAGGGCCCACAACAACCTCGGTTCAGATTGAAATCTCACATATGGCCCTATACACCATCTTACGACAGTTTCAGTCAATTCAAGACTCTATGGGTCACAATTAGACTAGACTCATTTGTAATTTGTCTTTAACCATGAGGTCAAAGTTAAGTTTGTTGGTACCAAGTGAAGCTTTATTTGAATCATATTTATTCACTACTACCAAGCAAAAGAAAACAAAAACAAAAAATAAAGATGAAAAACTGACTCCACCCCTTAAGAAGGTTGTCACACTGTCCGTCGTAGGGAAGAGACACCTGGTTCACACAATTTCCACCCCTGGAAAGACCGTGGTCTTAAGAAAACCAAGGGCTTATTGACCACGCAAAAAGTAAAAAAGAAGTTATAAATTTTAAAAAGAAGATATTAAACGAAATAAGAAGTTAAACTACAAAAAGGAAAAACTAAAGAAGTTATAAAGTAGAAAATACGAAAAGTAGAAATGAATATTTACAATAGGGGATAAGATGAATATACACAAAAGGGGATGAATATATACATACAAAAGGAACCTGAATATATACATACCAAAAGTAAAAGGTACGGAAATGTAACTAAGGAAAAGAAAAATAGTATCAATAGTTATTACAGCATATAGAGAAGGGAAAGGGGTGAGAGAGAGTCAAAGAAAACTCCCTATGGTGCCTCTGTCTGCATGGGGGAAGGATCAGTTGTAGAAGAAGAAGGCACAGTGTCAGTGGCTGGAGCCGGGTCCTGAGGCTGTGAGGACGCCTCGCCCACTTGATCCTCGAGTTGGATCTCCATATCATCAGTTCGCGGGATGGCTCTCCTACGACCTTGGGCTGTTGGAAGCTCTGTATCCTCAACCTGTGCTGCCTGGTCAGTGGGCAGCGACTCTCCCATCAACAGATCAAGGGGGATTTCCCCTGCCGTTGTAAGCTTCGCCACCTCTTTCTTCAAGTCAGCTTGAGTTTCCTGCATCTTCACCTAAACCTTCCTCATTTCGTCTAGAGACTTCTTCATCTTCTTCACATATTTTCCCCAATAGTGAATCTCCTTCTCTTGCTTATCCACTGTCTCCAAGATCTTCTTTCGTTTATCCACCAGGTTCTTCAATGTGTCCTCCAGAGTAGGAGGTAGGACCATAGGTGCCGGAGCTGACTGAGCTACAACAGTGGTAGAAAGGTCAGTAAGCTTAGAGGAAGCTACCTGCAACCAGTTGGTGATACCAACTAAGGTTTGAGACACCCTCAATGCTGTTTGAGGTTAAGTGGAAGATGATGGCACTGGTACTGGGATGGACATGGAAGGACTCGATGAAGACTCTGGGGCAGCAAAAATAGTGGGCCCCTCAAAAGCAATGGAGCCCTCGGCAGCAGTGGAGGGCTCGGTAGCAGTAGAAGTACCAGGAGCTGTAGATATGGTGGCTTTTCCTTTCGCCTTGGGGTTGTCCGGACCCTTCAAACTGTACCACGAAAAAGCTGAACGTGGCTTCACTGTAGTATCAAAATCCCTCCCCTAAACTTCCATGTCTCTGAAAGACCTGCCATTGTAAAAAATCTTCTTGTTGCGAACCTGGGTAAGATATGTGTCCTTTTTATTGTGGGCCACATTTACATAAATTTCCTTCACAACAAACTCATTGGCATCCTCCACTCTACTGATGAAGAAATGCCACCCCTCCCTTTCATCAAACTGCTTCTTCACATTAGAGTTGAGAGGTAGGAGATCCTTGATGATGAATGGTCTTTCTGGGATAAGTGATCTTTGGAGCCACCACTCTCTGAATTTGTGGTAGGCCGGTTCAGAGACAAACCGATCCTGCCACACCAATAGGTTTCTGGTCCGGAGAAGTCTTGTGGTTTGCACTAGGGTGTTACCACCCCTACCATCATCCCGTGCCTCATCGGAGCTGTCAAGTTTTATAGAAGGAGGGGAAGTGGACTCTGCTGCAGCACCAGTGTCCTCAGGAGGTGTATAACCACTGGAAAGATCATCAAAAGACTCCGAGCTAGTGGGCTCGTTGATAAGCCTTCATGGTTTGGACAATGCCTCTGCTAAGGTTGCTCTACTCATTTCCTCCGAAGCTTCCCGGGCGGGAACATACTCACTAGATTTTGACTGGTCGGGGCTTGTCCTTTTTCTTTGGTGTTTCTTCCCGATTGCCTTTGTTGGACCCAAGGGATCCTATTGTTTGCCTTTACCCCGACCCCTTGAAGGGTCACCCTTCCCGGGTTGCTTGCCCGCTCCTCCTCGTGATCTAACCGTTCTCTGCAAACATGTCAACAAAAGTTGTTAAAACCTAGTACATAAGTACCAACTCAAAGCATAGACATTACAGATGCAGAGGCTGAGACAGTGTGCACAAAGTGATTCTGCTGTCAGCGGATAACTGGTCGCTGCAGCGGAATGATCACCGCTGTCAGCGCAGCGGAAGAGTGGGAATCAAACTACCCACTCTCTGAACATGAGAAACGTGCACAGTGAAATAATGAACCGCTGCAGTGTTTGGCCACCGCTGTCAGCGGAATTTTGGTCGCTGCAATGAAAAAGAGGGAATCAAGATCCTCACTACTCTGAACATTGCAACCGCTGTCAGCGAAAATTGGTCTGTTGCAGCGGAACATTCACCGTAGTCAGCGGATTTTTAACTGTTGTAGTGGAATTCTAGGTCTTACAACATTAAGGCTTGAGGACTCCGCTGTCGGCGGAATTTTGAACCGCTGCAGCAGAATTCTTCATTAAAGCGCAATGACGGCAAAATTCAATATTAGGGTTCTACCAAGTTTTGCAAAATAGATCATGAGACACAAGTAGTAAGAACCCTAAACCCACATAGAGGACCAGAAATCATTACCCCACTATTTAAAACACATTGGTGAATCATGCTTAAAGATTAGGGCTCCAAAAATTCTAAAAAAAGAACAAAAAGAAAAACACACTAAAAACTAGTAACAAATTATCAACTAAAAATAATTAATGAGCACATACTAGTGTTAGATGAAGATGTAGGATGCAAATATGTGCAAACAATGGTCTTGGATGAATAGTGAAATGTGATGTGCAGTAAAAATGTTGGTCTGGGAAGCATATGAGTGAAAAAGGTAAAAGAAGGGGTCATACTAAGGAAGTGGGACCCCACCGACTTACCTAGCGTGGCAGCAGAATTTTACCGTTGACCGCGCTTTGTGCACTTTGAAGTTGTTGGGCATTTACCATAACCGTTGTCAGCAGAATTCCACCGCTATAGCGGAATCCCACCACTATCAGCGGAATAATGTTCGCTGCAGCGCTTGTGAGATTCAGAGAGCTTGCAAATTGACCCATTTGGACCGATGTCATCGGTAATGTTTCGCTGCAGCATTTGGTGACCGCTGACATCGGAATTTCGACCGCTGCAGCGGAATGTTACCAGCTTTCTCAATTTTCACGACTTGACCCTGCACTGCATCCACCAAATCCTACACCATCATAACAGGTTAGCCCACAAAAATCTACTCTAACAAAACAAACAAAAAGAAAGAAAAGAAAAACACTTGGGTTGCCTCCCAAGAAGCGCCTGATTTAACGTCGCGGCACGACGCATGTTACCATGTTCAATTTAATTTCATCAAAGCCACCACGTGGCTATCTTCAATTTTACCCAAGTAGTGTTTGACCCGATGCACATTCACACGAAAAATCTCACCATTCTTGTTTTTTAGATCCAGGGCACCAAAGGGTGTAACCAACACCACTTCAAATTGACCACTCCACTTAGACTTGAGTTTGCCCAGGAAGAGACGAAGCCTTGAATTGAAAAGTAGCACCAAGTCTCCCGGTCCTTGGCATACTTGTCGTGCAAATACTTCATTTTCTCCTTGCACAAAGAAGATCTTGCATAGGCATGGAATATAAACTCATCTAGCTCATTCAGGTGATCAACACGAATATTTGCAACTGTGTACCAATCCAAGTTCAACTTCTTTAATGCCCAAAGTGCCTTGTGCTCCAACTCCACTGGTAGGTGACATGCTTTGCCATACACCAACCGGTACGGAGACATACCGATTGAGGTTTTGAAGGCAGTCCTATATGCCCAAAGAGCATCATCAAGCTTTCTAGACCAATCGGTCCTATTTCCATTCACGGTCTTGGCCAAAATGTTCTTGATTTCTCGATTAGAAACTTCAACCTTCCCACTAGCTTGAGAATGGTACGGAGTGGACACTTTGTGATTTACCCCATACTTGGCAAGCAATGAATCAAAAGCCCGATTGAAAAAATGAGATCCCCCGGCACTAATGATGGCTCGGGATGTCTCGAATCTAGTGAAAATGTTCTTCTTGAGAAAACCAACCACACACCGGGCTTCATTATTGGGTAAAGCCACTGCTTCAACCCATTTTGAGACATAGTCCACCGCCATGAGAATGTAGGTGTTCCCACACGAGCTAACGAACGGGCCCATGAAGTTAATTCCCCACACATCAAATATATCTACCTCAAGGATTGTCGTGAGGGGCATTTCATCCTTCTTTGATATGCCTCCCGCTCTTTGACATTCATCACACCTCTTTACCAATTCACTTGCATCCTTGTAGAAAGTTGGCCAATAAAACCCACAACTCAAGACTTTTGAAGTTGTTGCCCCACCGTGATGACCACAGTAGGGTGAGGAATGGCAAGACTCAAGGATTGACACTTGTTCTTCTTCAAGGACACAATGCCGAATGACACCATCATTGAATATTTTGAATAAATACGGCTCATCCCAATAATAATCCAAGTTGTCCCGTCTAAGCTTCTTCCTTTGGTTAGAAGAGAGCTCAAACGGGACAACACCGGTAACAAGCAAGCAGGCAATGTCCGCAAACCATGGCATATCATGCATAGAGACGGAGAGAAGTTGCTCATCCGGAAAGGTATCATTGATCTCAAGTCCATTACTTGGCCTTCCTTGCTCTTCCAACCGGGATAGATGATCGGCAACTTGATTCTCACACCCATTTCTATCAACAATTTCTAGATAAAACTCTTGAAGCAATAAGACCCACCTCATAAGCCTAGCTTTTGAATCCTTCTTTGTCATTAAGTACCGTAGCGCTGCATTATTATGCACTATCACCTTGGCGCCCATAAGGTAGGGCCTAAATTTCTCCATTGCAAAGAATATACCCAACAATTCCTTCTCGGTGACGGTGTAGTTCATTTGGGTGAAGTTCATGGTTTTACTTGCATATTAAACGGGGTGAAATATTTTGTTCACCTGTTGGCCCAAGACCGCACCCACCGCCACGTCACTTGAGTCACACATGAGCTCGAAAGGAGAACTCCAATTTGGCGCGGTGATTATTGTGTGGTAGTTAGATTTTGCTTCAACAACTCAAATGCTCTCATACAATCTTCATTGAACTCGAACTTGGCATCTTTCTCCAATAGCTTGCATAGACGATTTACCACCTTTGAAAAATATTTAATGAACCTCCGGTAAAATCCTGCATGCCCAAGAAAACTACGGACTCCCTTCACCGAGGTTGGAGGAGGTAACTTGGAAATAACCTATATCTTGGCTTTATCCACTTCAATGACATCTCTTGAGATTTTGTGGCCGAGGACTATGCCCTTCTCGGCCATGAAATGGCATTTTTTCCAATTCAAAACAAGGTTGGTTTCTTCAC
This sequence comes from Nicotiana undulata, assembly GCA_005239495.1. Lineage (NCBI taxonomy): Eukaryota > Viridiplantae > Streptophyta > Magnoliopsida > Solanales > Solanaceae > Nicotiana > Nicotiana undulata. The sequence goes on along the minus strand of MDKH01216527.1, from coordinate 4,771 downwards.
ACCAGGCGATGACTTTATCAAGATTTTGCGAACACTCCTCAAAAGATCCCCGACCACGCTGAAGTTGTCCATGAACACCTCCAAGTAATCTTCAACCATATCAGTGAAAATTTCCATCATGCACCGCTGGAATGTGGCGGTTGCATTGCACAAACCGAATGGCATCCTTGAAAAAGCAAATGTCTCGTTGGGACATGTAAAGGTTGTCTTTTCCTGATCTTCTGGAGCTATCAAGATTTGATTGTAGCCTGAATATCCGTCCAAGAAATAATAGAAAGCTCTCCCAGCAAGTCTGTCAAGCATCTGATCCAAGAATGGAAAGGGGAAGTTATCCTTTCGGGTCACCTTGTTCAATTTGCGATAATCTATGCAAACCCTCCAACCAATCACGGTCTGAGTGGGAATAAGCTCATTCTTGTCATTATGCACCACGGTCATGCCACCCTTTTTAGGCACACATTGGACTGGAGAAGTCCAAGCACTATCAGAGATTGGGTAGATGACCCCAGCATCGAGCCACTTGATTATCTCCTTTTTGACCACCTCCAACATTGCCTCATTAAACCTCCGTTGATGTTCTACGGAGGTCTTTGCACCATCTTCAAGAATTATTTTATGCATACAAAAGGCAGGGCTTATGCCCTGAATATTAGCAAGAGTCCAACCTATGGCTTTCTTTCTCCTTTGGAGCACTTTGAGTGTAGATTCCACCTATAATTGGGTTAGGCAAGAAGAAAGTATAACATGTAAAGTACGAGAAGGACCTAAAAATTCATACCTGAGGTGTGGTGGAAGGGGCTTCAACTCCAAGGTAGGTGGCTCCTCGATTGAGAGCTTTGTCAGAGGAGTTTTCCAAGTTTCAAAATCCAAGGATAACTTGCGAGGACCATAAGAATAAGAACTCATGCCTTGCAATGCATTGGCGCACTCGATCAAGCCATCCACCACAATATCATCATGATTCAATAAAACTGCTTCCACGGGATCTTCAACATTGATCATTGAGCTTGTTTCATCAATTATGACCTCGGTAACAAGGTCCATAAAAGAACACACCTCCCTGCTATTGGGTTGCCTCATTGACTTGCAAACATGGAAAATGACCTTTTCATCGCCCACCCAGAAGGTGAGCTCACCGGCCTCCACGTCTACCAAGGCCTTCCCCGTTTCAAGGAAAGGTCTTCCCAAGATGATTGGAACTTCATAATCTACCTCACAATCCAATATCACAAAATCTGGGGGAAGATAAATTTGTCAACCCGCACCAAAACATCATCAATGATTCCTAAAGGCCGCTTCATAGTTCGATCCGCCATTTGAAGTCGCATAGAAGTTGCCCTAGTTTGACCAATTCCCAAGGTTTTTAAAACAGAGTAAGGCATTAAGTTGATACTAGCACCCAAGTCACACAATGTCTTGGCAAAATCAGCACTACCAATAGTGCAAGTAATGGTGAATGCTCCAGGATCTTCTAGTTTGGGTGCCATTGAGTGCACAATTGCACTTGGCATACCATTGATCTAGCACTCCATTAATATCTTCTTTGTGACCAAGTCTTTCATAAACTTGGCATACCCGGTCATTTGTTCTAGAGACTCAACTGTTGGTACGTTGATGGACAAGCTCCTCATCATATCTATTAATTTTTTGAATTGATTCTCCATCTTTTGCTTAGCCAATCTTTGAGGATAAGGAGGAGGAGATCTAGGCAATGGAGCCTTGACTTTTGGCACAACCGGCTTGGGTATGTCAATTATGTGTTCCCTAGACGGGTTCACGTCATTTTGTGATTCCTCCTCGTTGGCATTGATGTCAATCCTCACTTCATTGTTCACCGGCTCTTCAACCACATTTTCAACCTCAATAGGAATCTCCTCTTGTTGCAAGTCATCATCATCACTAACAACTCTCTTTTGCTTTGAAGAACTAGCCTCACCGCCTCGACCACTCCTTGTGGTCACCGCCATTGCATGGCCGGTATTGTTATTGTTGTTCCCACCCTTAGGGTTCACCACCGTGTCACTAGGTAGTGCCCCCTTTGGGCGTGTGTTCAAGGCTTGTGAGATTTGTCCCATTTGGACTTCAAGATTTAGGATGGAGGTAGTATGGGAGGTAATTTGAGAATCCGAATCCGCATTGCATTCCATCATTTGTTTAAAAATTTGCTCGATCCGACCCATGTTATTGCTTGAGGAACTTTGGCCTTGTGATTGATAATGAGGTGGATTGTTAGGTTGTTGATACATCGGGGGCCTTTGAAAGCCCGACCCCCGACTTCCATTGCCACCCCAATTGTTGTTCCCGCTCCAATTGTTGTTATTGCCACCCCATTGTTGATTTTTGTTCCCCCAATTGCTTGAGTTGTTATTGTTGTTCTAATTTCCTTGCCTTTGGTTGTTCCAATTTTGGTTGTTCCCTTGATTGTTCCTTTGCCCTTGAAAATTGTTGGCATACATTACATCTTCATTTTGCTCATCATAGGAATCCTCTTGATTATACCCACTCACACCTTGGTCGCATTGGTCATTGTTGTTTAGCATTTGATTTCCGCGAGGCCTCCGCTTGTTAACAAAAATATTTACCCCTTCCATAGCATGAACTTGCTTCGGCCCTTGTATTTGTTGAAGTTGCGCCTTAGCAAGTTGATTCATGGTGGTGGTAAGCTCGGCAATTGCTTGCCCATGATCTTGAAGCTCTTTGTGGAGATTTATCACACGTGGATAACCCTGGGGAACATTTGCCCGACTCTTCCATGCTGACGAAGTGTCAGCCATTTCGTTTAAGAAGTCACATTCCTCATTGTAAGTAAGCTTCATAAAGTTGCCCCCAGCGAGTTGGTTGACCACACACTGATTTGTGGTATTGATGCCTCGGTAGAAAGTCTGTTGTATCATGGCCTCGGTCATGTCATTGTTTGGACACTCTTTGACCATAGTTCTGTAACACTCCCAAATCTCATGAAGGGGCTCATTCGGCTCTTGCTTGAATGACAATATCTCGTCTCTCAAAGACGCCATGTGACCGGGGGAGAAAAACTTGGCAATGAACTTATCTGCCAATTCATCCCATGTTGAGATAGAATGATTAGGGAGTCTTTCAAGCCAATCCAGTGCCTTCCCTAGAAGAGAGAAAGGAAATAATTTGAGCCTCAAGGCATCCTCCGATACATTGGTTTGCTTGCTCCCCCAACATGTGTCCATAAAACCCTTTAAGTGCTTGTAGGCATTTTGATGGGGAGCTCTCGTGAAATACCCACGTTTCTCCAAGAGTGTCAACATTACATTAGTGATTTGAAATTGCCCGCCCGTATTCTAGGTGGGACAATTGCACTTGCATACCCCTCGTTTGGAAGTACCCGAGGAGCAACTCTGGAAGGAGGCAGAGGAGGGTATAGAATATTATTATTGGGATTGGGTTGTCGGCACCGTCTTTGAGGTGGAGGAATTTAATGCAACTCATCTTCCTCGTTATCATCTACCTCATCCCTCGGTATAATATTTTCCAGAGGATCAGCCATAAGTACCTGTATTGATTGAAACACACAAGTTAACAAAAGAAGGAAAGAAAAACAATCTACACCGTTACTCAAATAGATAGTCAACACTGTTATAACTCCCCGGCAACGGTGCCAAAAAGTGATCGGCTCCCACCTAAACCACTAAAGAGTATCAAGGAAGGGATCGAAGCAGCTTTTACCTGAACGGGTCGGGATCGATATCCATAGTAAGTTAATAAAATGGGAGTTAAATTTCTACTTAACCTAATGGTGTATCAAGTTCTTAATTGCACTTCTCATCATAAAGGGTTTTGTATTTATACTAAAGTAATTCTAAAAATGATTGTTATCTAGCTAACTATTATCTTTTTGTGGATTTTTCTCAAGTAATTAAAGGCACTAGGGTTATGACTTACTCCTAGGCGAGTGACTAATAGAATCTAAAATTGAGGATAACCTTGTGAAATGTGGGTGAATGACATAACCTCATACTAAGTTGCTCACCAAAACTTCACAGTAATTTGGGCGACCTTGCCCGAATTGGCCTTCTCAAGCACAATTGGGTGTTTCACTAAATCCAATTAAATGGCTCAAGTCGGGTGTAACTATCTCTAGTATACACCCTTTTATTGGGGCTATAAATTTCTTGAGTTCACCCCAATACCTTGTTAGCCTAATTACCTAGACTTGGGTCATCTCTCTCAAGAATAACCCTAGTCATGAAGGCACGAAATAGTGTTTGCAACCACTAAATCTGAGAATTAAGCATAAATTAGACTAAAAATCAAACACCCAATCACAAATTTATCCTAAAATTAAAGACCCAATAGTTACTCACACTAGGGTTGGGTCACAACCCTAGCTTAAGGGTCTAGCTACTCAGATTTGAAAAAGAAACTAAGATAGATGATGAAATTGAACTCATAAAGGTAAATTACTAGAAGTAAATCTAAGAAATATTGTAAGAACTAAGCTAAAATTGCTCAAAATAGAATAAAAGTATTGTTCACGTGCTCACTCTAACAGTTGATGCCCTAAAAATGAGAAAAAGATGTATTTATACTAGGCTGAAAATACTGGACAAAATTGCCCCTACGAAGATTTCGCTCCCAGTGTAATTCTGAGTGATGCGGCGGATTGTCTTCCGCTGCAGCGGAATAATGGCCGTTGCAGTGTTCTTGGACTTTGATTACTCTCTGATTCTCCATTCCGCTCTGTCACGACCCAAATTCCCAACCTCAGGGATCGTGATGGCGCCTAACACCACACTTGCTA